>JAOXXN010000364.1:2997921-3011497 GCA_026770055.1 Myrmophylax atrothorax
AAAAGCACTCCTAGTGTACCTCTCTACAGTGTGTGAAGGGGCATTTTCAGAAGCAGGGGAAAATTACAATGTAATTAAGGCATGAGACTGGGACTGAGAAGACTAGTAAACATGGGAGTTAAGCTACTGGTTTCCTCTGTGATGTCTGGTAACATAGTTGCTCTCTGTTTCAGTCAGCTCTTTGAATGAATCAGGTTTACCTTGCAGACATATTGTAAGGGTAAAAGTATTAATGCCAAGCTGCTGTGGAGATGAAGGTTCTGTAAGTACCCACATAAAAATAGTGAATGTACTTGGACTGCAGTTCATTCAACAACTAATGAAAAGGTGTATTTCCTTGAATAAAACTATGGTAGAACTATGCAATGCAGTGGTTCTTTATTACAATGTATTATTCATTACCGTATCACTTTTATCTTTAAAATGAAATAGTCTCTGCGAATTTGTCCTTTGTGCCCTTAGCTCTCCTGTTAATCACTATTGAAAGGAGTATTTTAAACATCCCAATATCTGTGCTTTTTCAGAATTTAGAAAAAATATGGAGGTCCTGTAAAATCTTTCAAAGTACTACAATTATATGCACAATCAATATAATTGTGTAAGTCAGATGGGTGTATAGAGTAGCACTAGCCCTCTTCCCGTAGAATTCAAGGTTCCCAAAAATCGGTTTCATGTTTACCTTTCTATATAGGCAAAAATGCATACATATGACATATAAGTTAAATACATAATTGGATATAAAAAAACCCAAAACAAATAGGTGATTTGAAAATAACAAATACATTCTAAATATATGATGCTACATATCCTCAATTCTAAACCATTCTGCATTTACCTGACTGAAGATAGGAGTAGTACTGACCAGATCTTGTCCCATAACAGCATGGATGCTTTAATTTTGAAAAGTTTTCTGCTGCTTCAAGCCAGGTTATTTAGATACAAAACCAAAAGTAGGCATCTAATAAGACAAAAAAAAAATAGATTAAAGCACCAATATATGAACATTATTATTCACAGTCCTTTCTGTAATAAGATTTAGGAAAATGGAATATCGCCACGAGCACAGCACTTTTTAAGCAAGGTAGATATCTGAAATACGCCAATGAAATTTGAGTCCTATATATTGGAAAGAAATAGGACAGAAAATACACTTTTTGGATCAGTCTTTAGTAAAACAGAATACTGAGCCAATTTTTTTTTCTGAATTTCTTTTCCTGAAGTACTTTTATTTCCTAACAAAGCTATACAGAGGAGAAAGCAAGAAAGCAGACTGGTAAGAAAGCAAACAAACAAGACAAAGCAAGAAAACAAGAAAACAGGGAACCAAGGAATTGCTTGCATCCACAGAAATTTATTTTGAAAGTAATATAAATTTTAAAACTTGAATTCCACAAAACTTTCGGACTTGTACCTTGCTTTACTTTTTAATGTCCAAGAGATCTGTCCATGGCTTACATAGAATAGTCACACTATTTATTAATTCTACTGGAGAACATTTAATTAATGAACATAGATATGTATGTATGTACGGCCAAACTTCATGAACAAAGATTTGGAAGGGGTCTCCCCACGTGGGTGTGCCCTTCCAGCCTGCGCAGTGGATTTTTTAGGTGAGGCACAGCGTGTGCAGAACTGACCCCACCATTTAAGTCCTAAGGGTCCATTTGCACAGCCAAGCGAGCTTGGACAGTGACAGTGAAGTCCTCAGGACTGTCTACAGCTACTGGTACTAACCAGGGCTGACCCTGCTTAGGCATCTGCTGAGATCTGATGGGATCAGGTGTCAGGGAGGCATTGAACTGCCAGGGACGGTTCCCACAGAGATTCGAACTCACGACCTTGGGATTTGGAGTCCGGAGTGCTCTCCATTACACCACGGGACCTCCCAGATTCTGAAATAAGCCATGTAGATCCTGCAGAAACAAGGACACTAGAGATCATGCAGACAAGACACCATGGCAGATCTGTAGCTTGGGAGCAGTGGATATGTTTCTGTGGTAGCTTACAGGTAGGTGATAGTCTTTACTGACAACAATATGGTACTTTTTGTCTAAAGTGCTGCCTTGTCTTTATCTGACTGCATTATTATTATTGTTATTACTACTGTTTTAATGGCTGAAGGCTAAGAAGAACTGGGGCTTGTCAGAAAACTGAGTAATTGATGAAAAAGCAATTGATGACAGCAGTTCAATTCTAATAATTTCCTGTCTTATTTTGCGTTAAGACATCAGTACTGGGGTGTACTTGAGCAAAATAACCGAAATAAATGATGCATTTTCAGTCAGCTTTATCCCTAACTCTTGTGCATCTGAGAAAGACCCAGCAGTGGATTTGGCAGAAAAAGTGAAAAGCAAGTCAGGAACTACAATTATGAAATACAAAAAGTCAATTTGAATGTCAACAGCAAAGGCTGGGGACACAAGCTTTAAAGAGCTCCAGTTTGAGAAAATGGGGGCACCACATTGTGTAAACCTGACTAACTGCTCATGTTCCAAGCTGCATAAGAATTCCATATTTAGATGTGTTTTTTTCATTTCACATTGATTTTTGTTATTTTAGACCACAGTACTCCTCAAGCTTCTTGCAGATGCTACATCGGTCAGAAAGAACGGATCCCCAAAACCATGAAAATCCAGATTTAATTGCATAAGTTTTGACATTTGGAGAGAAAACCTCTGCACTCTGTCAATATTTGGAAAGAAAGTCCTTCAGCAATATAATATTATATAATGCTCTCTTAAAATTTGTTTGAAGGGGAAATTACTGTACAAAAAGGAATGAGAATTGTTATCTTACTTTTTGAGGCTGTAAAAGCAGTGAGTGGAGAGATGAAGTAACTTGCCCAGATTATGGGAGCCATGGGACACTGATCCCACTAAGCTTCACTGTTTTTTGATAAATCACCAGAAATAAAAGAAAAACATAACAATAAGAAATGGCACTAGAGTTGATCAATAAAACCAGTGAAGTTCTCTGTATCTTAGTCAACTTAACTAAAGTGATACTAGAGAGATTTAACACACTTACTGACCTGCCTTAAGAGGAGGCAAATGCACACAGGTCATTGCTTAAACACAGTGGATTTTATCATTAATGTTGAAACCAAGACCAAAGAGACCATCTTTATTCCTGACCAGAAGATAATGCTCTGGCTCCTGGATTTCCAAACCTGTTGCCACATGACCGTAAAAAAGTAGTTTATGTGGTTTTTTTGCCTCTCTTTACCTGTATCTCCCACAGGGACCCTTCTCTTGAGGTGCTGCCACTCAGTAGCTTTCAAGCGCTAAATTCTTTCCTGACACCAGCCCTGTGTTTCTATCATTTCCTCTCACTGCTTGAGCAAAACAGACACTACTGAGGAATGATTCATCCACATTTGAGATGCCTGTTTTAGGATGGGATGAATCATGCTTGTTTCTTTCCCTTGACTATAAAGGGAGACAAGGGTGACTAATCAAGACGTAGATGTCTGTAGTGCAGACATCTAACATTAAGTGAGATGAATGCCACTTTCAGAGCCAGCTCATGTCTGACAGAAATGGTGACAGCCAGCTGGGGCCACCAGAGCTTTGGCTCTGGCACAGCACTATGTGAAAGCATATTGCTTCCAAGACTGTTTCAGGACCAGATAGCTCCCTTCTCATGGTGCTCAGAGCCCAAGTTAATTAGCATGGAGGACACAAGCTGGCCCCATGCAGAACTGGGGTATCTCTGCATGTTTCTCTTTAACTAAGTAGTTCTGTGGAGTTTGATACAGAGGCATGGCATAGTTACTTAGGTTTAACATCATCTTTGTGCTCAAGCATAGCATTGACCTTGCTGTGCACGAGCTGGCTCCAGGCAGAGCTTCTTGTGGATGTTTTCTTTCCATGTTTTAAAGCAGCAGTGATGCTCTATGCATTTACATAGCAAAATGTCTTTTTAGTGGCACTTGCTTCTTGAATTTGTAGAAAACTGATGGAACTGAGTTTTGTGGCAACCAGTTGAAGTCTGGAGGCATTAATATTTTTAAAGCCTGTTTTCTCTTTTGTTTATATTATGACAGACCTTATTATTTTAAGCATCTGTCTGAATAGGCTCAATAATCCACTTTTATAACCACTACATTGAATACAAAGAAGTGCCATGGGTAATTCAACTGGTCACAAATAGCATATTGCCTGCTAGATGGAACCCAAGAAAACTTAAAATAAGTTCTCTGAGTCTGAAATAAATTTGCTGACATGGTGTCATGACTGACCAATAATCGTATCTGGTCTTTTCTTAGATTCCACAGACTTGCTAGCTGGACTAAGGACTTACAAAACATGATGGAAGTGATCACAGCTTCACTTTCTGAATTGTGTGATTAGTGGGATGATTATTTTTCCATCTTAGCTGCACATTTTTTAGTGCTGAAACTGAGCAACTTGAGCTCCCAGAGATGCCAGAGTATCACTGAATTTTCTAAAAGCAAATACTACCTCCATTTTCTGAGTACTTTATACAGCTCCTGAAATTCTCTCTGCCAGGATACTTCATCTCAAACAAGCTTTTGAGGGAACTGAGAAATCGCCAGATAAAATTACAAGGGGTAAAAACCCCAGCAAAAGCAAACATTACAAACCAATTCTAATTCATAGAAAATACATACCCCTAACAATAATAGATGACCTTTTTAAACAATTACTCTGTGGAAGTTTTTTTCCTCCATAATTTTGAATAATGTTATTGCTCAAACAAATAACTTGCCCAAGATTGAACACTGAATTTTGAATTGATGATAGAACTAATATATTCCCATTTGTACTTTGTTCTGAAAAATATTGTGTACCATAAAAGTGATAAGAAATGCAAAAAAAACCCAACCAAACAACAAACCAACCAATCCACCACCACCAAAACCCCCCAAAAACCCTCAAACCCCATGAATAGTGTTTTACATTGAACCTCCAAATCTACGAAGTTTAATTGTCTTAGATATTTAACTACTAAACTATTTTGGAAAAGGTTGGTCTTCCAAGCCGCATCTTTTCTCCTCCATTCCTTATTTGCTATTTTGTGAAGAAAACATGGGTCAAATTATGTTTTCAATTAAAAAAAATATAAATAAGACATTTTATTTCTATAGAGAAGTCTGTCTTAATGTTAAACATATCTTTTTCACAAAGGCAACATTTCAAATGAAAATTTGCACAAAATAGATGTGTTGTTACATAGAGTTAAGGCTGAGCACAGGGCAAGATGAATTATTGCTATTGTAGGATGAGGGGAAGAACTGAAAGACCAGTGAGGAAAGCAGAATAGTAATCGATGGAAGCAATGACTAAGCGAGTTCTATTTCTAGCAAGAGAGGTAGAGGGAAAAACAATGGCACATTTAGGAGATATTAAACAGACGTAAGTGACAGGATTTGGAGTCTGAGTGTGGAGTTCTTCCATAAGAACAAACTGGCTTTTGAATTACACCATCCATCAGTATGGTGTCTTGAAAAGGAAATGAAGCAAAAGTTGCTTCACATGCATCTCCTCACTAACAAAATTATAGATTATTACAACTCAGGAAACAGTCTGCTGACAGATCAGCTGTGAGAAGAGTTTTCAATAGCACTGACTATGGTCAAGAAAGGAATTAAAACATGTGCTTAAGTTCATCCATCCATCAGAGAAACAGAACTAAATAATCTCAGAGTGATAATACCTTAGTAGTTCCAAAGTTCTAATGCATTTATTCTTGCCATCACACAGTCAACAGTGCTATCCATTATGCCTGATTTACAGGAGGGAGCTTGAACACATTTAGAGTAGGTTTCTAATTCCCACAGAGTTCTGTTCCTTTGAGGATTTGGGGCTGTAGATCTGGTCACTGCAATGAAGAACAGTACAGAGAGACCTGAACCACTGCCAGCTCAGCCTGCTTGTGAGCAGGGCTCATTAGCGTGGGCACAGCAACATCCTGATGCTGTGAGGATGCTGCCAGCCCTGAAACAGAGCTCCTGCATCCTGCAGCATTGTGGGCTTGTTTTCCTCATGGGCGAATCAGATCAGAATCATTTGAGGTTGGAGAGCAATGTGATCCATAGGGTAGATTTAAATGTTTTTGCAATGATCACCCATCAGTTCCTCAGAATACAGTAAGACTGAATCCAGCTTTATGACTCCGACATTATTATCCTAATGGATGGACTACTTCTCTCTAAGGAGCCGGATAGGCAGGGCCTTTGGCTTTATCTGGTTTGTCTATACATTTGCTGAAAGACAAGCATGTTCTCAGGTGCTTCCTAGAAGAGGGACTGAGACATAGAATACTAAACTTGAAGAGATCCAGACGGATCATCACCTAGTTGTTACTTCAGAGAGGGATTCCTGGTAAACTGAACAAAAATAATTGTTAAATTTCTGGACAAACATCAGTTTCAATGACACTAAAAAATAAAAAAAAGCAAGCCCCCTACATTTTATGTTCTCCTCTCTTTAAAACTTGTGACTAACTCCAAACACAAGCTCCAGGAAACCATTTCAGCTAACAACAACAAATTAGACAGGAGTCAAACTTCACATTGTAGCCCTTAGTAATCAACAACTGACTTGAGCATTAATGAACTAACTTTTCCATTAGGTAGCAGCCAATAGATTGCTGCACTTATATTGTCTCTGTGCTCCAATGTCCTAGTTTTCTCCAACTACTAATTTAAAATGCTTTTCACTGTTGCAAAGAGTGTAGTTAACTGCTAAAGAACAATTTTATTGCCCTAAAACAGTCATATATTTGCATTCATTACCATGAGTCTTAAAACCTATTACTGATATAAAAGAGAGGATAACAACATGAAGGGTTTGAAGGGCAGTAGATAATAGACTGGAAAGGGCTCTGAAATGCCTGAAGTATCAGACATAAAATAGCAATGATAAACAAGTTCATTATTTGTTAGTGATAGTTATGCTGGAAGGAACATTTTTTTATATAATTTTTCTCCTTTTTAAAGTTTTATGGAGAATGTATTTCAGTACTAAACTGGGCATAAATTAAACATGTTTTACCCGGCTGTTCTGTTAAGAAATAGCAAGAACTAATGAGCTGTATAGTTGCAAAGCTGTTAAGGCAGTGTGAAAGGACTCTATAGGGCAATCTATGAAGTATAAAAGAGAGAAAATTCCCCTCTCCACAGTCATTTACTCCTTCTCAGACATTTGGGTGGAGCTCAGCTCTATACCACCTTGAGCTATATGTGATCAGCAAAGACAATCCTGTCTTGTCTGCCAACCATGAAGGAAAAATATAACTGTAATATGAGGAGACATTCCTTAAATAAAAAGTAAACTTCCAAGTCCTTCAGTCTGACAGCTTTTAGATCAGTTTTCAGGACCTGATGTTTTAAAACATCAGGCTCCTTACCAGCTATTACTGTTGGAGCCTTTGCTTGAAGATACAGATAAGCTGCCCATCTTCTTCAGAAATGAAGCCAATAAGGGTATTGGGCCTTTTGAGAAGCCTGTATTTAAAGACAATATTTCCTGTGGAGGACCACAGCATATATTGGTGGGTTTGAGATCATGTTGATAGTCAGACACAGATTCCTCTTCCTTGTCTGGAAATTTTCCTCCTCTAATACTGGCTGGTTTATATTTTTTTTAGCAGTAACATCTCATGAAAGCTTGGGTTTTCCACAGAAACTATTTTAAACATAAGAGACAACACAAAGAACAGCTTGCAGATGCTTGCAGTACAGAATAGACATCTTCATTGCACTCTTTACAGATTGTAGTGTAAAAGGTTGAATTGTGCCTAATTTATTTTCTGTAGCAGTTGAGATTGAACAGTTGCTTAAGCTATTTCCTTATAGTATTGCACAGTATTACTTCTCAGATGGTTGCAGATTCAAAATCAATAACTCATCCAATCCTTACATTTTCCTAGGTTTTGAAACTATAAATACTCAATAAACCCTAGCCTTTCATCTCACTCTGGGAAGAATTTGAAAATACAAGTTTACCACAGAACCTCTTTTTTGAAGGATGCTTTGCAGAGATGGGCAGTAGACTTTTGAATTACCTACCTTGAGAATTAGATACCAGAAGTTTTACCTTTAGAAATCTAAATGGAAAGGGAATTATCAAGGGATTGCAAAGATGTACTCCTCTTCAATTCCCATCCTGGAACATGAAGAACAAACTCACATTTCTCTCTGTATGTGTGCCTTTTATAAACTGCCATGATACCTTATACATAATAAAATAGCATCCAGACTGTCCATAATTTTTAGGTAGGTACCATGGATGCATTTTATCTTCATCATTTTCATCATTATCATTATGATGATTCATATTAATATTGTTGCAGTTGCCATTGTTGTTAAAGCATCCTCATCCCAAAATAAAGTTCTATCAGCATAAAAACCTTATCAAGGATGAATAAGTGCTTAGTTCATGCCTGACCTAAATTTTAGACTCCCTTAATAGTTGATAAAGAGAAATTCACCTGATCTGGTTTATAAATCAACTTTAGCTTAAGATGAATCTGTCCCTAACAAGTTTGGAGACAGCGTTCTCCGCTATAGATGTTTCTGCTGGCTGACACTCGTCAGTTATGGGTGATGGTCTGCTACCAAAGCAAACTCAGATACCATTTCTAAACTCACTTCTTACCCCACAACACCCCAAAAAATCAGAATCAGAATACACAAACCTGTTCATCTGTGTTTTTGATTCCATAAACTACATCACATGCATTATGAGGCTATCAGAACAGTCCTGGGAATTTGTAGTTCTGTGATCAGGAATGAGAAAAGGAAGTTATGAGGGGCTTTCCTCTTCCTTTAAAAATAGCCAGGCAGAGAAGGTGTTTGTAAATTGTGGTGAAAGAAGACAGATAGGAAGAAAAAGAGAGGGGTGGAGGGGGGTTGGGGGATTAGAGAAAGAAGAAGGAAAAAGAAAGGAACAAAAGGAAGAGGAAATAAGACAGAATGAGAAAATAATAAAATAAAAGCAGAAAAAAAAGAAAAAGAAATTACTATGTTGAGTTTCCTGGGGTAGTTTTTATTCAGCTGTGCTACAGCCTCTGCTCTCAACAATCTCCACTATGTTTTGGAGACCTGGGGGGGTTCTTTGGCTTTGTGCATGAGTCAAGACTGTTTTTAAAAATCATTGACAGGACAAAAGAGAGCTAATTAGATACAGGTAGAGCAGAAAAAAAGGAAAAATTACAGTCCAAAGCTCCCATAAAGGTTACTCATAGTTTGTATTACTGTAATGTTGCAGTCTCTAGTGGATTTCATTTTTCTTCAGACCTAGAACTGATTTATGGTCCTTTTTTTTTTAATGAGAATTAGTTTTGTTATTGCATAAGGTGAAAGAAGGAGCAGCTTTAAATGATGTATATGAAACACCACAGTTGTGACAGGAGCAGAGATTACCTCAGGTAAGTCTTCAGCTGATGTGTTCCTGTTAATCAATTTCACTGCAGTAATGATCAGGTTCAAATCACTATCCAGCTCCTTTAAAAGGACAAAATATAAGATGCAAACATTCCTAAGAAATCAGCCAGTCTCTCAAGACAGGGTACCGGTGGCTAAAACCTGTGGGATGTGGTCATGCTGTGTAATGTGGCAGGACAGTCATAGATGGATCACCCAGTCTGCAAACAGTGATTCCTCATAAATCATTATGAAAAATAGACTGACTATGCCAGTTCATAAATTCAAGGCAAGTGTCTATTTCCATAAGGCCTGAGCAGACAGGCAGTGTTTGGGATGCAAACATGCCACCACCACATGCAGTAGTTAATGTGTTAGCATTTTAACAAATTGAGCCACTTCACTGGCCTATTTATCAGTTCAAGCTATTTAGAAATGTTGCTACCATATGTTGTCCATTGAAATGAATGTTAAACACTGCATTTATAAATGGTAATTTATGACTCATAAACGTCTCAGCTATTAGAGTCTTTCTGCCACTGTGAATGGAATTGATAGCAGTTTCTGCACTTCATGTTTTGTTTTTTTTTCACTCCCCTCATTTCAGGGATATTGTTGATATTAAAGCTTTAGTGCCTCATAGAGGATGATATTTAAAAGACTGTGTGTTCCACAGAGAGGTTATTTTTGTGTGCTATCCACTTTGTAAATTGATTTTACCTTCAAGTAAACTTTTAGAACAAAATATTTTAAAGGGTCCTCTAGAGTATACAAAGTGATCAGTTTTAAGTTATAATAAACCTGATTTAAAAAACAAATAATCCCAGTTTCACTCTTACTGCAAAGCCTTTTCCTAATCTATATTTACCTCTGTAGAAAGCAGTTGGTCCTGGAGTTACATCCTCTTAAATCCCTTCCTTGACAAAATGCAAATGCATAAGTAGATTTGCTCTTACTTAGCTTTGGAATATTTGGTCAAATACTGGGCTGGATCTTTTAAATATACTTTATGAAAATGTTGTCTATGTGCTTTGCTGTGAATGCTGCTTCATAATGATAAAGACCCTCATAGATGGCTGAAAATTGAATTTATCAAAAAGGGTCATTTTTACCAAGTAGGTTGATTGCAGATTCAAAGGCATTTTTAAGGTTAAATTTTCAGAGAGCCTTTGGAGTGACACTCCAAAGTGGAAATAATCTGTAAATTTTGCATCCAAAGGTTTGGTGAACATAATTTTCCATCATGGAGAAGACTTGACAGGTTGTTTCATTCTGCTTATCTCATACAACTCTTCACATGGCATGAATATCTCTCAAGAAGGGAGTAAAAAAGAAGCCTTATGAGTTAATTTAGGCCAAATACTTATTTTTTAAGTAGTTCTAATTAGGTAGATGGAATTTTAACATTGGATAACACTCTTTCATGTTTCTAGTGCTTCTGTGCAGATGCAGGAAGGATTTTGATTTTTGATTTCCACATTTTATAGATTTTAGAAACACAGTAGCTGTAGCAAAGTAGATCTAGTGTGTTAATATTTCTAGCAGTTTGAGTTTAATGTCTTTCTATCGCTACCCCCTGTCCCAGAACAGGGAGCTCAAATTCCTTTGCTGTTTAATCTCTTTTCAAGATAGAAGATTGAAGAATATCAAAGGGAGACATAAACACAGGGCAGAGGGACCCAGAAGTCAGAACATTGGAAGAACTCCAGGAGCCCGAGGAAGAAGAGGACTGATGAAGAGGGGGTCTCACCAGCCCCAGACTCAATTCCCAAGGCGGGGGGGGACCTGGGGCAGGAAAAAAAGGTTGAACTGGAAATGTGTAAAGCGATGATTGGATAGATCATATTATAAAGCCATGGAAATTAGAGCTTGTTGATGTAGACCTGGGTGAGCCTGGGTGCTCATTGAAGTCACTACCCTCTTATCTCCTACCAAAATTTGGCTTGGAGTCTTTTTTACAGACTTTTCAGGCATCACTCTGCCCGGGAAGCTGCGGCAGGAGGGGTTTGTTCCTGCCAAAGCTCCACCAGGGGGAAGGTCCCTCCCGGCCGCCCAGAGGAAGCCGTAGGGCCCCGAGGGGGTTGCTGCCATCTGGGAGGGCGAGGGCAGGGGCCCCGCAGGGCGCTGCTCTGCAGGGTGTGTGTGACTGCCCACCACAACAAGCGCTGTGCCAGTGCCAGGCTCTGCCCTTCCGCCCCGACCCCCAGAGCGAGCAGAGCTGGAGGGCAGCACCCCCGGCTCCTGTGCCCCAGCCCAGCCCACGGGCACACACAAAGGCAGGATATTGCACCACTGCCTCCTCTGTCCCTCGCAGGGGCCACTGCCAGCAGCAGGGGGAGGACAGAGGCTCACTTGGGGCCAGCGGCAGGGATGCCCTGCCAGCCCACACCCGGGGTCCTGCAGCACCACAGGTGGGTCCCGGGGGCTGGAGGAGCAGCAGCCCCCTGGCCTGTGGCACCGTGCCAGCTGCAAGAGGCAGCAATAGCCCCACAAAGCCTGGTAGTGCCACCCGAGCGGGTTTGGCACCTTCACCTCTGGGTTCCCTGAGGCTGTGTTTGTCCCCATTCTGGTGCTGCCAGCCCTGGGTTCTGTCTGCTCCAGGCAGAGGATGGAGAGGCAGGAAGGCCATGAAGGTGGGAGGCTCTCCATGACAAAGGGATGAAAAGAATTCCACAGGGCAGAGGGAGCCTGACACTCCAGGTGCCATCACGCTGTGAGGTCAAGCTGGAGAGGACCAGGGCGAAACTGGGGGAGGGCTCCTTCCCCTGGGACCCTGCAGAGCTGCAGGGGGGGCAAAGAGACCTCAGCTCCTGCACTGCCTTCCAGCTCAGCAATATCCATGCAGGAAAACGTGAGCCTGGAGCCATTCACCTGCACAGCCTGGAGAAGAGCAGCAGGATAGAGGAGGGATCCTTCACACCCCTCCACAGAGCTGCAGCATGGTGAGGAGGCAGGGGGGCCGGAGGGACACCCACCCTCTCACTGCCACACGTTTCTCCAGCCACCACCACCTGCCCTTCAGGAGTCTCCTTGGACGTCTCTGCTGGGGAGGCAGCTACAAGCACACCCGTGTAAACAAGGAAATATGTTTCCCAGCAAACCTCCCAGTCACTGGAGCAGCTCATCCAAAGTCCAGCTGCTCAGGGGTTTATTACTCAGTGAAGCAAGTTGCTTTGTATCAGTTGTCCCTTGCTCAGAGCTGTCACTCACTTTGTTTGTCAGGTACATGTAGAACAACAAGGTTCAGGAAGCCTGGAGACTACACAGTTACTCCTCACGAGAAGGAGTGGTGAGCCCATGAACTTTGCCTCCCTAAACATTGCCCTGCTCCAAAGGGCCTCCAACCCTCCCCAAAAGCCCTGCTGGGCCAGGCCCAACCCTTCTCCCTTCAAACACAAAACTGCAAGGTTTCTTTCTGATTAACAAAATCCTTCAGGAGATTTGCTTTCCAAATGTATTTACACCTTGCTGGCTACAGATCTCCCCTAGCCACTTCTTTTTGGGAGTTGTCTCAACCTTGTAAAAACAACCAGTCCCTTCTTGCTCTGTCCCACTGTCACCAGCTGCATCCTCACTTGGATTTAGGCAGCGACACATATTGAAGGAGTAGGAAAACCCCTCAGCCCTCAGGGGGGGTCAGAGGTGTCAGCCAACAAACCCCTCGTGGTGAGGACAAACCCCTCCAAACGGTAGGAAATGTCCCAGATTGCTCAGGGAAGGCAGAGGGGGCTGGAGGTGTTAACAAGCCTTGCAGAGCCACCACTTCCCATCATCTTTTCCCCTGCTTTTCCCTGGCTTTAGTACCCACAGCCGCTCCACGGCGTGTCTGTGCCTGCTTATCCTTGGCAACACCACTGTCTGCCCTGCAGGGCCCCGGAGCTGTCGTGTGCCACAAAGGAGCCTTTCACGGGACCGGAACCCCCCGGCACCTTCCAGAACCTTCCCTGGCTGCCGGCACTGCTTTCCCAGCACTCGGCAGCCGTGCCAGCGGGGCGCACCGACACGTCGCGGCCGCGGGAAGAACGGCACCGGCAGGGGCAGGAGCACCCCCGGGGCTTATCAGCGCTGCCGGAGCCGAGGGGTTCGCCCATTAGCGGTGGGGCTGAGGGGTCGCACCGGTGTCACCCGTTAGTGGCGGGGCCGAGAGGCCACACCGGGGCCCGCTGGGGTGGGGTGTCACACTTT
>JAOXXN010000364.1:3026054-3041244 GCA_026770055.1 Myrmophylax atrothorax
CCTACTCTGGCATTGAAGTCACCAAGGATTATGATCTTATCATCTGCAGGAACCTTTTGGGTGAGGCGGCGCAGGTCAGTGTAGAATTTGTCTTTTTCCGCTGGGTCAGATTGGAGAGTTGGGGCATATATGCTAAAGAGAACAACATGTTTCTTGTTGTGTAGAGGGAGGCGTAAGGACATAATGCGATCGGAATGACCTGTCAGCAGATTTTCAAGTTTGGAGGCAATGGAGTTTTTAATCATGAAGCCAACTCCTGAAAGGTGACTTTCAGTTTTGGGTTTGCCTGACGAGTAGAGTGTGTAGCCGGCACCATGTTCTTTAAGGGTGTCTTCCTCGTGAAGACGAACTTCATTGACAGCAGCAATGTCGATGTTGAGTTGTGGCAGTTTGTGGGCAATTAGAGCAGAGCCACACTCAGGATGTACACTATCGACATTATCAAGCATGGTTCTGATGTTCCAACATGTGAGTGTTAATTTGAACACACCTTTGGAGGCAGGTATAAGCCTTTGTCTCTCTATCTTTGTTTTTGTTTGGCCACATCAGAAGATGCCCATTGGTCGTGGTTAGCCAGCCGGGTTAGGAGATGAGCTTTGTTTGGGTCACCTTTTCCAGACCCCTCTCTGTGTGGAGCAAGCAGTGCTCTCCTTGAAAAAGGCTGCTTGGTTATTCAGGATGCTGCCAAACCAGACTGTCATCTCCAGTGTCAATCTCAAGAGATGAATTTCCTGAACTGTCTGCATGCAGGGTTGGGTCTGCGGCTTCCAGCTGCTTCCTATCACCTGCCGTTTCGACCCTTGCCTGTTGCTACAGGGCTTTGCAATGTGGGTGAACCCTTTGAACCTGAACAGTGGACTTTTTAAGTGAGGCACAACATGCGTGGAACTGGCCCCACCCTTTACTCCTAAGGTTCATCTGCCACGGCCTAGCGAGCTTGGACGGTGACAGTGAATATCTCAGGATGTAGGTTTGGTTAAAGTATCCTCCTCTTAGATGGATAGCCTTACAGGGCTAAGCAAGTTCCATCTGCCTGGGTTTGGGGTTAGAGTTGTCCTTCTCCTAGGATGGTTACCAGAGGGCTAGTGAGCCCATCCTGCCCATGGATACACTTTGTCTGACCCTTCAGCTGAGACCTGTCTGGCATGGGAGACCCTACCGGAGGCACAAAACACTGCCAGCACAACACACAGCCTCATGAGGGCACAAAAACTTCTCCCCTGTGGAAACAGGGTGTCCGTGGAGAAAAGGTAGACCCTATAACTGCAGTAAAAGCTCTAATCCTTTTTCAGGTACAGATACTGCCTGCACAGTGCATGTGGATCTGCTTCATATCAAAAACATCCAACATGCTTAGTTGAGAAGCATAAAGGAGAAGAATATACATTTGAGATCTTATCCTTTTCTGAATCTTATTCACTTTGCTCAGTCTTTGGGTGGTATCATAGTACATTGCAATTACAGTTTCAAATACCTCCCTGGAATAAATTTATTTACAACCATCACATTTTGGTTTTTTATACTTTTAAGTCATTAGTTGTCTTTTTGTGACATTCACATGAAATTTTTGGCAATTCAAGGAAGACATAGAAAGGGGGCGGCCCAATTCTATTATCTGCTTTTTCTTATAGTATTTCAAATGTCATCTTCATCTTCCTGGGAGATCCTGATAATAAACAGAATAAATGTTATTTTTTACCAGCGGGGTGAGATAAAGAATTAAGAGCAAGCACTAAAGATGGTTCTTAGCTGGACAGTCAAGGACATACCCATTTATTGTGTTTTATTATTTTTTCTTGAGTCCAAATAACTAATCTTTATGCCTACAAAATTAAAATTATTGCAGACCGAAGAATGCTTCTACCTCCTTTCATACCATACCATAACATACAGGATACTAGTCTATTATGAATTAAGGAGGGCAGTAGCACATTTCTGGTGCCCTGTTGAAGCTTTGTCATTTAACACAAAAAATTTTCAAGATTCTTTAGATGTAAGGAGAGAAAATAGACTAAATTCCTGCAGGGAGGAATTCAACATAGCTTTCCCGGTCCTGGAGGGCTGCTATAGCCACAGTGTTACTGTTATAAAGACAGCTCCAATCATTACTTTTTTCAATCTCACTCTCTGGAGGGAAGCTAGATGAAAGACTTACAGAATGTAACTTGGATTCACTGTATGCACTCCTCTGAAATACAGCCACGAGAACCAGGGCTTTTATTTTGTTCTTATTTATTTTGTTCTGGGCTATAAGTCCACCCACAGATTAAATAGCTTTTATCAATTATGTCTTGGGGTGACATAATGAGAATGGATTGCTATTTGTATGTTACTGTGTGATCTTTGGTATTAATTCCACTGAATATGTGAGGTCTTTTACTGATGTAACTTGTTTGACCATTTTCAAGCATTACATGGAGTAAACTGGAATTTAACTCCCATGGGAGTTAATTTGGCTTTCCACTATTCAATGCACCCTGCCTTCAGAAAAATATCTAACCAGGCACCAATTTTTCATGTGATTTCTGCACTTAAAATTGATTGAGATTTTATGCATAGAATTCCTCAAGTTTCCTTACAAGCTGGAGACATTACAACAAAAATTATCCTAGTGAAACCTTGCATTTTCATTGACTCTTCACTATTTCTCCTTTAACACTCAAAGCTTTTTTAAAGAGCAAATTTAAAGTATGGTTGTATAGATGTATAACACCTTTTGCCTTATCCTAATTGTATATAACTAAATAAATGCAATGCAAGGAATTAATCTACCCTGAATATTGTGTGCCATCAAAGGACTAATTTTTCTCTCTCTCTCTTCCTTTGCCCTTGTGTTCTAAGTTTTGCCCTTCTGCATGATGACTCTCTGTGGTAGAATGTTTTCCCACGGGATGTTTGTCTAGTAGGTATGAGATTTTGTTTTAGATCTCAGTTAGGAGGTCACCTTTTGTCTGCTTACTTTGCTTTGCAGAGGTATATTCATCTTTGTGTTTGAAAAGCCTTTCCACCATCCATCTCATTGTCTTCATTTCCAAAACAAGCTGACTTCAAATATAGTCTTAATTGCACCTACTTTTGAACATCTAACTCATAGAGATTTCCATCTGGGCTCCTATAATAGTCTTTTTTTTATAGACTAAAGAAAGAAATCTATAGAAAGTAAAAGTATATTTAGATTAAATGTAATTTTTTATGTGAGAGTGAGGAGGCCCTGGCACAGATTGCCCAGAGAAGCTGTGGCTGCCCCATCCCTGGAAGTGCCCAAGGCCAGGTTGGCTTGGGCTAGAAGCAAACTGGTTTAATGGAAGGTGTCCCTGGAATTGAGTGGTATTTAAGGTCCCTTCCAACCCAAATCATTCTATGATTCTAGGATTTGATGAAATAAAACAGTTTTAAGGTGAAATTAATCTCACCATGCATGAAAGTGTTTTGCGTAGGACAGAATAGTTTGCTTTAAAGCACTTTTTTTTTTTGATAGACCATAAATAAAGACAGTGATAATATCTGAAATGAGACATCTGTATTTTAACTGTCTAAAGAGTGAAGGAAGATTCAACCCATCCAGAAAAGAGAACTAATAGTACCATATCAAAAACCACAAGAATATATTTCCTCTCTGCTCTTCCAGTTGGAGGGGAATGCAGCGGAGCTGGCCACACATCACAAATAAGATAAAAGGCCCAGCCAAAGTGAATAGATTAGCACAAAGCCATATGTAGAACTGCTCAAGGCTGCTGACAAATGATGTTGAACTTCTAACAAAATGCTGAAATTCAAAGTCTATTAAAATAAAACAACAACAACAACAAAAAACCCCCCATAAATTTAAAGAATGGGGGGGGGGGGGGGAGATGAAGGAGAAAGGATTGGAGGGAAGACAAATGACATTCATTTAGTAAATTGTTCAGTGAGAAGGCAAGTATAATCTCAGACCTATAGCTTGTCCCTTGAGGTTGTTAAGTGTTCTGTATTCAGAACGGGAAAGGTTTACATCACCCTTCCCATCCAAATGATATTTGGACTGCCTTGCCTCCAATCTACTTAACATCCTCATTTACATCTACCTTTCTTCTTTCTATTAAAATTGGGTTCCTATTTTCCTGCCCTGGTACATGCAGCCTTTCTCTTGTCCATCATTAAATTATTGCCTTTTTTCCTTCTCTTCCTCCTCCCTTTCTCTTCTGCTCCACTCTGCAGCTCCCAGAGGTATTTGCATTTGTGTGGCAAATACACTGATTCTTTTCACATGGTTTGCTCCAGCATGACATGAACTATTTAATTGTAAATTATTAAGTCATCTGTACTTTCCTGAAATGATTCATAGTGGAATGACAGGAAATTATTCCTAGTGGAATGACAGGATATGATATGATGAAATCACAATTCACATGTAAATTGGATGGCTGCTGATGGAAATCTGAAGTCTACTGAGAACTCACAAAAAGAAAATGCTGCAAGGCTTATCCATTGGGTAGATAATTTATTAATGGATAGCCCTTGTTTTAATACTGTCCATTCTTAGTCGTTAAAATACCAGGGGGATTTTTTAATTTCTTCAGATGTAGCTTGTTGTGAACATTTTAGATAAACGGCAACATTTCTAGTCTTTAGATATACTTTCTCCTCAGTGATCTAATTAGCCAATCACACTCACACACACACATATAAATAATATAAATATTGAAAGTATGTATTTTATATATATATATATAGACATGCACACACATACATATATATAATATAGGGACTGACCTCTAGCTGGCATAATTCACTGTAGCTTTAATACTTGAATGGAATTGTGCCAGTTTTACCCATGCTGATGCTCTGTAGGCAGATTAAAGTATACACAGCTACACAGACATTGTTGTGCATCTTTATTTTTTTTTCCGTCTACAAAGCTGTCTGCACAAATAATCGCTTTGGCTTCCTCTGATTTATTTTAAAAGTGTTATGTTAATTTTAAATGCAAATTGCAATAATTAAGTTTGACCTTATAAACTATCAGATGTGATGGGAATTTCCCTTCCTGATTTTTTATCTTAAATTGGAAAGGAACCAGATCAAACAAGCAGGGAATTTCAAAGTCAAAACAAATACCATCCATGGCCAGGGACTCTGCTACAATAACAAAAGTGAAAACATATGTATGCATGTGTGTGTGTGCATGTGTGTATAATATAGATGTTAACTACCAACTATCCAACATCTTTAAATTTGTTTGTAAGACTGGCAGTAGCTCATCTGTTGTTAAGGTGGAAAAAACCCTTTCACAATCAAAGTGACCCACATAGATATATGTATTTTTTCTTTCTTTAATAATGGATACTTTCAGATACCTCCTAAGGTCCTATTCCTCCTGTCATGTTTAAAGGGTTTATTGTTTCCAGAAAAGCTTTTGCTGCTCCCTCTGGAGACTAAGCTGATCTAAGGTAATATTAATTCTGTGCCTCTCTCTTGTCGGAACTCGACTTCAAACGGAATAAATGAGATGAGAGCTGAAAGAGAGGTTATGCAAGCTGTCATCCTCCATTGTGTTGGAGGCATCAATGACTCTCAGAACAAATTAGGTGTCACTCTACTAAATCGCAGTCAGAAAGGCAAATCAGTTTACAGAAGACTTATTTGGTCTCCTGGAAAGCTCTTGCATTCAGAGCACAGTTAATCTTCCTTTTCTCTCAGTAATTTAAAAAAAAATCCTAATTTTTTATTTCTTTTTAAAGCAAGATGAAGCAGAATTTCCTCATGATGACTCATAACATTCCCCATGCAATTTATGCTGATTAGTTCAGTCTAACTTCTCTTTCTCTAAAAGAAAAAACAAAACAAAACAAAACAAAACAATACCACAGAGGTTTGTTTCACTCTTAAAAGAGAAAAGAGAAGTGACTACATTTGTTTTATTAGACTTCTTAATTTGGGGATTGTGGCTTGGGAAAGAGATATGTGATGAAAAGAGTATTTAAAGGAAAAAGAATATCTGTGTATCTTGAAAAGTATGAATTATTCCTGATTCGTAAATCTTACTTATTCCATTCATTCTTTTTGAAGTAACTCTCACTATAGGAAAGAAACACTTTTTTATTTTATTTATTTTTCCCCCAGTAAAGACGCTAAATGGATTTTGCATTCTAGGCTGTACAAGGTACTTTTTTCATTTACAATCCAGTGATGTGCAGTTGGGTTTTCACCAGAAAAGTCATTCTCATCCACTTCTAGAACGAAGAAAATTGCTGCGCTTTAGCAAGATCAGAGCAACAATATCTCACTTAAACTGAGGTAGCCATTCTAATTCAATATTATTTATATACAGGGAATCAGTATGGTGCAACAGGATCAGATTGGCAGAGTGAAACAGCTGCTGTTGAAGGCCATTTTAAATTTTAAAAGGAAATTTTCAGTGTATCTTTATTCTAGACCTATGAACTAGGACCCAGCAGGTTCTCCAATACATCAAGTGTATTCTCTTAGTTTTGCCTGAATTGAAAGGTTTTGCAATCCCTCTGTGCTGTGCAGTAACTGGGGGCAATCCGATTTTCCGCTAAAATAGACTCTCAACAAAAACTGAATGGAGATATACCATTAATTTCTCATAAAGTTCAAGATAAGAGACAACCACATATTCCTAAAATTCACTGGGCTCTCAGAAATCACTATATAACTTCGTGACTGAAGTCTGACTTAGGAATGCAGCATAAAGTTTCCAAAGTTCCAAACACATTGAATTTCCTGAACTTTAGAGAAATCTTTGTCCTTCATCATGGTTACAGTGCTTAGGTTTCCTATAGAAGACATAGAGAGGGTTAAATGATTATAGCACCTTTAGAGAAGGCATCATGCTTATATAGGAATCCCCTAAATTTTCTAGTGGGAAATATGGAGGAAATATCAGATATTACTTGTCCTTATCAATAGTTACCTGAACATCTAACCACCTCTTAGAGCAGAACAGCTGAAAGAAGTCAACGTAAACAGAAAAGAACCAGAGACACTCCTTCGCTGTTGCAAATGACAGAAAAATTGTGAGAGGAGTCAGGAGATCTGTTAATGAAAGCTAATCCTGCCCACTCTAAATCAGATTTGAAATGAGTTCTCCTGGTTTTTTTTAGCAAAGTCCATCACTATAGACACATTGGATATTTTTAAATCAGGCTTTTGGAATCAGTGCTATTGACATTTTTCTGCTTCATGAGATAAGCTGTACAATTTTGAATCTCCTCAGGCCCAGGAGGGACCAGAACTCAGAACCCCCACATGCTGGAAGGTAGATATAAGTTATAAAAAGACAGTTAATTCATTTCATTCCAGCTTAAAAAAAAAAAACAAAACCCAAACCAAAAACAAACAAAAACACCAAACCCCCCAACAACAAACAAACAACAAACAAACAACAAACAAACAAAACCCAAAACAACCTCCCCCCAACTTCTGCCTGAGCTTGTCTGTTTCCATAAAGAAGACACAGAGGGGTTATGTTTGAGTATCCAAAATGGAAGTAAATTCCTCTTTGCTGGCAAAGCTAAGATGGAAAAGTCTTGAAATAAGAGGGATATTCCTCAGGATTTCACAGCTTCATGAAGCAATTAAGTTTCTAAAAGAACTCTAAGATCATTGAGTCCAACTATTAACCTAACACTGTTGTGTCCACCACTAAGCCATGTCCTTTAGCACATCTACATGCTCTTTGAACACTTCCAAATAGAATGCCCCAAATAACTTACCAACACTCCTCCTCCCACATACAAAATCCATTCTTGTGGATGTTGCTACAGGGAATAGAAATCTAAAAATTAAGATCAGTGCTAATTAATATTTTGGAATCAAGATGTTATTGTATGAGAAATCACATTTCATGGAAGATCAGAGGAACTTAGTGCCTTAATGACTGCAGATTGTATAGTGCTAGTGTAAAATAAGATTTACAAGGTAAGAGGAGGAAGTAGGATCAGTCTCCGTGTCAGGTCACTGAGACTTGGTGATGACATCTCATTTTTTTCTCAGCCCATTGAAAAGGCTCCTTAATAGAAGTGTTTGAACATAATGAAACTGTTTTTTATGAACATATAAACTGTGCTCTTACATCATTTATACTCCCTTTCCTCTTGATATTATGGCTAGTTAGTTAACTGAAAAGATTATTTGCAGAACCAGCTCATTTTTAAGCTCATATTGCAAAGTATTTGGAAAACAATTTCATATGGATTATGGAGAGTATCCACAGTGTAGGAATCCCTTTTATGACATTGATTTACACAACAAAGTAGTGGAAGGAGCTTTCAGACAGTGCAGCAACACAGGGCTGATCATCCGGAGGATAATGGAATGGTGGGACACAGGACCTATCTCCATTATTAGTGCCAGTTTTCACAATCCAGGTGCTCTGTGTCACCAAAGTCAGGGCTCTCACCTTTCAAAGGTTGGACACTTTGATCTTGGGGTTTTGGTTTTTTTTCCAACCTTAGTGATTCAGCTGCTGAAGTACGGACAGCAGGTATCTGAGAAAACCAGTGTAATGTTCTCTCCCCTAGATAGCAGTCATCACATCAATTCTGACACTCAGAGCAGGGGCCATGCTGCACAGACGGAGAGGGTCACTATTTCTGGCTGAAAGCTCCAAAATTCTCTTACATTCTTCTCCTAAAATAGGGGCCAAAATCAAGGTTAATACTTTATGCAATTAAAAAAGGGTTGTTTCACATGTTCTGTTGTTTCTAGAGATAGTAGTAATGTCCTTACAAAGGGAAAAGGTGAAATATCATTTTAGGTAGTCCCCTCACCCTTAATTACACAAAAATGACATGGTTCATCCATAAAAAGAAATCTGAAAATTTCTAAGAATTCTTGAGCTGTATGCATAACTATAAGCATGTTTTATGTCTTAGACATTTTCAAAGTCTAGGTTTACTGAAGTGATTTCTAGAGCTCTTTGAAAGTAATAAATAAATAAGTAGAAGCGGATTTCTTGAATAAAGGGGTGGAAACACACTATATTTACCACAAAAAATTGTATTCAAAGTAGTCAGAAAAACTGAGCATGCTGATGCTTAACCATGCTTATGGTTTCATTTATTTTATGTACTCATGGAGAGCATCAAACATGGGCTGAAAATCGGTGAAAGATGGGAAACAAAGGGAAGGAATAAATAGTGGCACAAGGTGAACAGTGGGATGCCTCATCTTATTGTTCTGCATTAGATCTCATGTTTGAAATCTGTATTAATGATCTTGAAAGAGGGTAATACTGAGGTTAGCAAAACTTGCACATGACACACAGTTATTTAGCTAGCATGGACCAGAGAGATCCGTGAGGAACTTCAAAGAGACTTAGCTAAACCATGTGAGGGCAAATGAAGTTCAATGCCAGTAAATGCAAAGTAAGGCATACTGAAGGGAAAAAAATAAATTAAACTGCTTGTACATCTGACTGGGGTATACATTGACTGTCTCAACCCAGGAAACGAATCTGGGTATCAATGAAGACAGATTTCTATACCATATGCAGCTGTAGTTTTAATAAAAATATTCAAACAAGATGTGAGGCTTCATAAGAACTGAGATGGGGATTGATGTAGTAAATACTACACAACCAACATATAAATCAAAATGTGGTCTCATCTGGAAAAATTTGTGAAGCATTATTACACTACTGTAAAACAAAATAATAAAAAAGGGGGGAAATTGATAAATGAAAGTTATTTTTTAGGGAAAAAAAAAAGGAAAAATCTGTCATCTAGAGTGATTGAAAAGACTGGGAAAAGTTACCTTAGAAAGGAGAGAGACAAAAGGACATAATGAAAGGATAAAAAGAGATGACTTAGGGAAGATAAATTAGGTGCTTCTCTTCTCCTCATCTTGTAGCAGGACAAGAGAATGTGCAATAAAATTAAGGAGTCTTCATGGTCTGCACTCAGAATGTTACTTTATCTATGCACCAAATATTAGTTTCCAGACACTCAGCGGCCTGTGCTGCCACATAACTGGAAAGATGTAGACGTAAATGTGCTCCTGAACTGCCCTTCAGACACTAAATTTTGCAGCACGGGCTCTGCAGAGTTCCTTGGCATGAGCATGTCCATTTAGTGGGGACACTAAGGATCCATGTGATGCCTTATGTTTGCTGTTCCAAATTCTTTAAGACATGATGCTGACAAGTTGTGGAGACTCAGCTCTGGGACTGATGGATTAAAGATCTGACCCATGACGGCAACATGTGCATTCCTCTAAACTATGTACAAAGCCAGGCTCCCTACACTGACACAGCCTGTTATTACTTGTCCTCCCCCTCTACTGGACTGTTTGCTTCACCAAATCATCAATATTTATCTTTCAGACTGCAGGTTTATGGAGTGGAGCTATGATGAATGTCTTTGTGTTTGTAGGCTGTCAAACACAACATGACTTCCACCTGATTGAAGCCTCAGGTTGTGAAACATCAGAAACTTTAAGAAGCATTAGTCCATCCCAGGAAGGGAGCAAAGGAGACATATTCCTTCCTTCAATCACAAATGCCAACCCAGAGTACCCCAGCATCTGACACTATGAGCAGTGACCCAAACCTCTGCTGTCTGGCAGCTCTCTGACACTCCTCTTTATAGTCATTAAAATGGAAATGGCATCTGACACACATGAACATCATTTCACTTCCAGCTCTCTCAATTATCTCCTCCTTTCCACTGCCCTCCCACTCTCTGTGTGGTGAGAGAAATATGTTTTCAGAACTGTCATTTTAAAGAATAAATACTTGAACCATCAATAACTGTGTGCACTTTGCCCCAGCTGAATGAAAACCTTTGTGAGCACAGAAGCAAATGATGCACCATTAAGTAGAAAGAAGCTACCTGAATGTACTTATTTCAGCTAACTATTTCTGTATTATGATAGCCTGTTTCCAGTAGATCAAAGAAACCTGGCAATGTTGTTCTTTCACTCTGTGAAAAACACAAACATCATTTAAATGCCTCCTCAAAATATTCATGCATCAAAAATCCATTGAAGGCTCAGTTTATTCTCTAGCTGACTTTCAGCCAACATTGTTATGTTGTTGCTGCATCATGATGGAAATAGCAGACAGTGGAAAACAACAAATAGCAAAGAAGACAAGTCTTTAAAAGTACATCCAAACAATAGCACCCCCCCCCCCCCCTCACTTTAGCACTATTTGAAATGTCAATGATAGTAAAACTAACTCATAAGTGTTCATTTATTGATTTAGTTCTACAAAATGAGGTTTTAAATACTGTATTCTAAGTTCCTGTTTTCAGAGTTTTTCTAACCCTCTGCCTTATGGTTTTTTACTTCGTTTTTTGTGAGATACATATAGCACATGGATGGATTTCTCACTTGATGAAACTGCTGTAGCTTCACTGAAGCTGAGAATTACTTCTTTCGTAGTGAAGGTCAAGTATGTAAGCAGATTTAAAGCAAATAAAATTACTCAGTATCTGGTGAGTTTTTGCATGACAAAGGGGGAATAATCTTGCATCAAACCATTAATGCCTTAATGATCTCATCTCTGACAAAGCTGAGGAGTTTCTACTTAGATGCTCTACTAGACAGAGACTTAGTTGTCCTTAATTAATCTTATAATCAAAAAACTCTCCCAGTAAATGGAGAAGACTTTATAGAGAACAATAAGAGGAAATCTATGTCACTGAATGCAACAAGTCTTAGTTAAAATACTTGCATGCTCTTTGATCTGCCTACCTGGTGCTGTACAGCTGTGATCCAGTGTATCTACCTAACACGACTGCCCATACAATTGCAGAACACAGACTGACATCTCCGATGACAAGAAAAGTGAAAATCTGTCCATCTTTCTTGTTCTATGCAGAACCATGGAATGTATCAAAACCAAGCACATCATCACCCCAGGAAGAAGCCAATGCAGTGCCTCAGAGATTTCTTCATAATGGTATTGGCAGTCCCTGCCCACCGTATTGAGCCTGAGTCACTGTGCACCCAAAACAGCAGTAGAAGACCCACAAAAGGCCAACCAAGTAAAGCCTGGCTACAGCTTGTTAGAACATTCATCTGGGAAAACATAAAGAAGATTTTCAGTTTCAACTCTGTGGATGTAATATCTGTATTTTCTTTTCAAACTTCATTTAGCAATATATATTTATTTATGGTGTATAATTCTATCTTTATGTTGTGTAACTAAGCATGTGTATATCATACTTCCCATAGCAAAAAAATAAGATTCAGAGAGAATCATCAAACCATAGAATCATTAAGGTCAGAAAACACCTCTAAGATCATCAAGTCCAATCAATTCACTCAAGTCTCAGCTGGACCATCAGTCCTGACTTGAGTCCAACATGAATGGCAACACTCCCACCAGTCCCCCAGAGAACTGCTGATGGGAGGAAGACGTTGATTTCATAGAATCACAGAATGACTTGTGTTAGAAGGGACTTAGAGCCAATCTTATTCTAGCCCCCTGCCATGGGCAGGGCAGAGATGACTTCCACTAGCACAGGTTGCTCCAAACCCTATCCAAGCTGGCTTTGAATGCTTCCAGGGATGGGGCAGACACAGCTTCTTTGGACAACCTTTCAAATCTACTCTCCTTCAGTTAGGAGCCATTGCCCCTTGCTCTATCACTACAGTTTCTCCAGGACTGATTCTTCTGACAGTGTATAGAGATGTATATGTAGAAATATGGTTTTAGGCTAAATAGGAAAATGTGTAATGAGTTTAGATGCCCATAGTTTTGGTAGTTTTGAAAAATATGTGAAATGTTTCAGATTTATGTAGATCAGTTTCACCAAGACTTTGACAGTCTTTTTCTTTAAAATTCCTTATTCTCAGTTTCAGTTCTCCAGTGCATATTCTGCTTTTGTGATTTCTAACCTCAGTCTCTAACTTGCCTTCATTATGTGCAAGCATGGTGCCCTGGAAAGCTCTGTGGTTCCTGCTTCAGGAGTGCAGCACATGGGAACTGTGCAAACAAAAGTCATTTGAGAAATGTTTACTGTGGGCAGGGTAGCCTGGACCACTTCACTCTCTGCCCTTCAGCACTTTCAGCATCAGTTCTTCAGCTGCCTCTCAAATTTATGTGGAATTCATGCTGGAGATCAGCTCTCTGGAAAGGAAAGGCAGGGCTGTCATTTTAGGCCTGTGAGCTACATTTGTTTGTTGGTGTATGCCTCCACATTGTCATCTGAAAGTAATCCAGGAGCTGGCCATAGAAGATGTGCCATGCAATTACACTGTCACTGTCACTGAAGGATTCCAGACATTGGCCTGGTAATCCTAAGAATCCATTTCTGTCCATCAGAAAAATCCCAGTTATTTTTTCCTAGACATTAAGGATTTCAGCCATTTTTTTTTTTTTTTACTGTGATGAAATACATGTTGCAGTAACACTTTAAGACAGCAAAGACAAGGTACATCTCATGTAATATTATGTCTATGACTGTCTCATTTGGAGCTTGGAGCCTAATCACCCTTCTTTCTCTCTTTAAGACATGTGAGATGGTGACCTCCATGTGATCCTTCAGACCTGAGGTTGCACAGCTGACCCACTGGAGCTGCTATTTTACATCTGCTGGTAAACAACCTTACAGTACAACTGGCCCCGTAATTTGGGGGTTTCATTTAATAGACTAAATGCAAAAGAGTTGAAGTCACAGAGAGACAAGGAGGGCCATTTCTTTTCTTTATTAGACTTCAGATATGGCATGAATCAAAGCAGAAGGTGTCAGAGAGCCAATGTTATAGCATCTGATATACTGTGCTTTGGGCACCCTCATATTCAGGATGGTTGCTTAGCAACTGGGATACAGGCTGAGGATGCAGAGTCTAGGATCTTTTCTCAGCCCAACACGATTAGCATGACTTCGATAAATTACTTCACCTTTCTGTATTCCTCTTCCCCTTTATCCATTTATTTATTCTGTCTCTTACCAAATGCTTCAGCAACTCCTTTGAAGATATCAAAGCCTTCATGTAATGAAATTTTTCATCTCCCGTGAAACTGCAAATCCTGGACAATGACTCAGGTGTCACCTCCTCTCACTACCTGTCTTTCACAGGTAATCACCTTCTCCTTAACTACATTCATCACCAACACAAAAGAGCTGCCATATTCACTGTATAGTAGTGAAAGCATTTCAGTGGGGAAGTGTTTTCAGTCCATGTATGAAAATTTCTGTACACAAACCATTTCCAAAAATCTAAGCTGGCATTTGGCAGAATGTCAGTAGACTTTATACAATAACACTATCCAACTAGACATATTAGGAGAACAGAATCTGCAAGACAGCATACTTTTGGCTCTGTTACATGCTCGTACTACTGCCACAACCACCAGAAAATAAAGACAGGTGGGAGGACAGTAGGGCTAACTTTGGACCTTTGTGAGGGCATTCTTTGCTTGACTGATGGTTTGTAACTGTTCAGCATGGACAGTGAGCTGTGAGTTTTTGTCATCCAAGTTAGGAGCTCTGTCTGATTGGCAGATGAATGAAGAGTTGGCTCCAAAGTCTGTAACCCTTTGATTTCACGGTTGTTTTCTACATCCTGATCTCTCTGCAGCTGCCACCTCAAAGAACAGGGTGAAAGTAATTGTGTTGGCTTGCCTCCAAAGCCTGGAGGAGTAGTCACTTGCTACTCTCCCAGATTATCTGCCAGGCAAACAGAAAGGTTAATGATGTAGAGCTTGATTACTCTGGTAGAAAGAAAGCAGTCAGCTTGATCCAAAAATCTTTATTGTGTGTGTAAGGGAGATGCGTTAAAAGGACTCAGAACTGGAATACGTTGTCTCCTCCATTCTGTCTTTGAACATGGGAGTATTTGCCTTCTGGCACATATGGTCTTGTAAGTAATAGCTTTTTGCTGCATATACATCTTTTTGCCTGAAGCTTGTTGTTTAATTTTAAGACATTTACAATAGTTTTGTTGTTAAAAAAGCCAGTCTTCCTCAATATCAGCACAATAAACATTTGAATGTATTCATCCCTGGAACAGATTGAATATCATTATTTGAAATATGTGCATATAAATACATGGTTTTTTATATAAAAAATATATGCAGAAGTGTGTGTGAGAGACAGTGTGTGTGTGTCTATGTATATGCATATATGTGTAAGCCATAAGCACACAATTTTGAGATAAATATCAACAAGGCCTATCAAGTGTAATGCATCAACAACTACTACAACCCCACAGGAAAAAGAAAAAAAAGAAAAGA
>JAOXXN010000364.1:3051352-3064246 GCA_026770055.1 Myrmophylax atrothorax
AAACTTGGTTTGAGAGTTTTTTTCCCTTTCTCCCTTTTCTCAGTGAAGGGAGAAAGGCTCTGACTTGGTATTGAGCAGTTGGCATTTTTGCCAGCTTAAACCAAGACAATCACACAGAGAGTGAAGCCACAAAATAGTATCTGAAGAAGCCTTCAGGAGTCTCAAAACCGCTGTGAAGGTACTGCAGAGACTTGAGGAGTGGTACCTGGCTTTGGAAAACCCTCTCATTACCTGGGATAAGTTGGCTGCCACACAAAATCTGCCTTATTGTCTCATTCTGTCTTGCATGAGAAGTATTAAATCAATTTTCAACAGCTGCTGAACCTGTTAAATTATAGTGAAATTCGGTGCAACGATAAATATCACAGAGATTGCTCACATCTTTGATTTTTTTTTTTTTTTTGAAAGAGACAAGTCTCTCTGAAGCAAAGCCTTATGCTTTAGTAACTGCTCACGGAACTATTAATTCAGTCTATTAAATGCTATTGGTTCCATGTCTTCAGAAAAAGAAAGAAACTATCACAGATGGCAATACACATCTGCCCAGGGCCAGAAGGTCAGTTCAGAGGGTTCAAATCCAAGAGATTGTAAATCAGTGCATCGAAATAAAAAAATAACAAAACACTTTTTTGCCAAGAGATCTAAAATATTCCTAGCTTCTATAGACTGATTAACATTTTGTCTTCAGCCATTTGTGCTGGACATGTAACACTGAGTGATATAGCCAAGGGAAGCAGAGACAGTGCAGCTGGGCTGTTGGAGGCACAGGAGTAACTCACAGAGCCTGGTTTGAAGTCTCTGCTATATCTGTGTTTCACAAACCAGAGCTGATGTATTTTTAATACAAACTACTACAGGAAATCCTTCCTTCCAGATTGTCTTCTTTTATATGAGTGTCATGCAATCTCATCCAGCTGAGCTATACATAATGCAAGGCAGATTTTGTCTCTGTCTCACAATCTTCTTTTAAAACTTCTTTTTTTATAAATCATACTACATACGGTGTTTACCTGTAGATTACAGGAAAAATCCAGATTGGGCAGCCAGTTTAGTTTGAAAATATTTATATGATGTGCTGATAACCAGCCCTAAAAACACAGGCTGAGCAGTCTTTTCTTTCTTTCCCCTGGAAAAGACAGATCTTTTCCTTTCTTTGCCCTGAGGGTCTTGGTTAGCAGAATATGATTTGTGAATATTTCCAGTCCAATTCAGGAAGAAGCAACCTGCTCCTACAAGCTGCCTGGTTTATTTGATATTACAAAGGATATAATCTTAACCTCAAAAGGAAAAATCTCTATTATCATGCTTAGTCATCCATGCACAGTGCTGATTAATTATTTATAAAATTTCATTCCAATTAAAGACAGAGCCCTTCCTCTAACAGCAGCTTGCCAAAATATTTTTGTTGTTTGAATCACTTTTAAATGAATATAGCCAACTTCATCTTAAGTATTTGAGTGACTGCTCTCAAAAAGGACACTCTATGAAAAGGCTACAGGTAGAGGCACCACTAAATACAGTCCAAGGTGCAGCATCCGCTTTTGTTTTATTACCGCATTCAGTTATTTCAACAGAGTAAACTTTGGGGTCTTCTTTATATTTCCAAGTGGAGCCAAGGCATCATTTCTAAATACAGTTTTGGAACTTCTGTTATCTAAGGCAACATTAGTTATATGGGGTTTCACTTTTTGATGAAGAAGGAATAGACAGGAAATATTTCCTGCAAGGGAAAAATGGTTGCGCTGGGTCAGTACTCCAGCTAGAACAGCACCTTATATTCTGATAGGAATGACTAGAAAACTGTTTCTGCCACTGCTGCTCTTCTTTTCACCTCCTTGGCTTGCCGAAGCATCCCCAAATGCCAGTTGACACTGAGAGGGATCACTTCTGATCTGGATGCTAAAATGTGCTTTGATGTCCTTACATGTTTTGTGTAGGCTCCAAGTCCTTTATGCCTCACAGCAAAATCACAGCCATGCACTATGTGGTATGGAAATGTGTGTCATTTTCTTCTTCATGTTTTCCTAACACAGTATCTTCTGGAAACATGACTTTTTTTTTCTTTTTTTTTCCCCCTGCTTATTTGTCTTTTCCATTCTAATTGAGATTACATTTTGGTTTGGTCTGGATGTGAAGTAGTATTATGATGATAAGATGTATTTTTTTTTTGTTTGGTTTTGTTTGGTTTGGTTTGGTTTTTTCCCCCCTTCCCTTTCCCAGCACCACAGGAGGGAATTTTTTGGTTTCTTCCATTTTCTTTAATCTAAAACATTTAGGAATAAGACTTGTAAAATATATTATTTTTCCTTTCTGTTGTTTCATGAAAAGAATCTACAACTTGTAACTAAACTGCTTTTAAGATCATAATATTTGACTATAGAAGGGCTATTAGATCGGAATCTTACAATTTTGTTGGTACACAATTCCAAACTTTGAATAAATACAATCCATATTTTGCACATTCTTGAGCTTCAAATCTGCCTTTGAATATTAAAACATGCTGAGAATTAAATATTTCCTCATTGATACTCAAAGTGATATAAAGAAAATTTTCAAGTCATTTTCCCACTGAGTAGACATTTTTAGCATATACCAACATCCCTCCATGCCTCATGTAGCCATACACAGAGGCATTTCCCACTGAAGTCACTCTGTACACGATCAAGACTTTCTGAAAGCTTAGCACGTTATCTAATTGCTCAAATACAGGACTTGTTTCCCAATTTTAACAGCTTATTTAGGAAAAACAATGGTTCAAAAATCTTGTATCTGCCTCGGATTAGAGACCCATAAGATCTCTATTTGCACCACTCCCTTCCTCATGACAAAATTCTGCTACTGCTGCCAGCGTGACAGTTCTGCAAACTCCATCTAACTTCTTTCTGCAGTCTGTAGCTCTCAGTAGGCAACCAGGCATTATCAGCTCTGTCTTTTCCATGTGCTACTCTGGGAGAAAACTGATTATCATAAACATGTTTTTTGTTAGAGGTTCTTTGACTTTTGATTTTTCTTAATGCCCCACCACCTATATAAGTTATGTGTGTTCCCACTATTACACATTGGAAGTTGTAGTCCTAATAGTAAATATATGATAATTGTAAATTCTTCCCTTCTTTTTCTTACTGTTGGATTGAAAGAGGCAAGAGTCTCATGGAAAGAAATCACCATAGAATAGTAGAATGGTTTGGGTTGGAAGTAACCTTAAAGTTCAGCTAGTTCCACACTCCTTCCATGGGCAGAGAGACCTCCCACTAGATCAGGTTGCTCCAAGTCCCAGACAACCTGTCCTGGAACACTTCCAGCTTCTCTGGACAATACATTCCACAGATAAAGGATTATTTAGTTTGTAGCTGTAGTGTAAGTGTGCAAGAATACTGAATCTGCATTATATTGAAAGATATGGCTCAGAGACTGATTGAATTGGTTGATACCTTACGATTGCCTGGCTGCAGTTTCCTGTGGGTGAGTTACAGCTACTCCTTGGAAAGTCTCTTATATCACAAAAGATGAAAATGAACTTAGCCATGAGACTTCCTAGGCCTGAAAACAACTACTGGTGTACACCAATATTATGATGAGCAAAGGGGGCAAGAGAAAGAACTTTGGTCATCTTTATACTTCAAAATATCACATGCAGAAATTACTGGAGTCTATTTTAACTCATTTTGTGTGTAATGAATATTTCACTCGTTTTATACACAGAGAATTGCACGCACAAATGCCTGTTTAATGACCTGCAGCTAATGAAAATCTAAGCAATGAAGACGTCAGCTCTTATCCTTCCAAGCTTACCTAACACAAATGTTTTTCAATCCTATATCACTTCTCTGGAGGAATATGTTAGTGATTTCTCTGGGTCCAAGTAGGAAGCAGCAATAAGCCCTACTCTCAAGGGTATGCTTTCTTTATCATCTCTTTTACTGCACTTTTGTATAATACACTGCCATGGACACTGAGATTGTCCTCAGGGGGGACAGTGTAAAATACTAGGCCATCCAACAGAGACTGTTCTACTCCCATTTCATTTGAACAGGGACAAATGTTAAGACCACGTACAGCAGGAAGCTTTGGGAACAGTAATTTCACAGAGCTTAAGAAAGCAAACATTTGGGAATTCTGTGGGCACAGCATAAAATACTTATCTGGGAGGTGAGCACCTCATGATCTTTAATGTATTTATCTCCACAACACCCCTGAGAAACAAGGAAGTGCTGATATCCCTGTGCTTGAAGAACTAAAAGCCTAAGATTTAGGATAGAAAAGATTTTGTACCATGAGCCAGGGGATATATTTTTTTTTGTTTTGAGCAAGGCTCATGTCTTCTTTACCCCCCTAAAGGGAAAAAGAATGAATATAGGCACATATGGACTAATGAGGTGACCCCCTTGACATTATCAGTGCTGTTTGAATAGAGATAGGATGCAACTGCAGACCTGACTAACGCTATCACCGCTGGGCCATTTTGGTTCTTCCTTTGGCCTTTGTCATCCCAAAACATAAAAGCTATCATGATCTCAGGTCACCTTTTACCTTTGAAGATTTTTCTCCTAGTGACCATGTCTGACTATCAAAGGACAAATTCCAATTTATGAATGCGTTCAAAGTGCTCCCACAGTGGTTATATCCATTCCTGTAAGTGCAGGGGCACTACTGCATTCCTTTTTGCTATCACTATGGCCTTGCTCATTATTTTTTAGAGAGTTCAATTTATAGGAAATATAATAAAAATACTCAGAAGCCAGAAACTGTCAAAAATTATTTAAAAAAAAAAGTCTGAAAGGATGTTTGATACAGGCTTGAGAGCTGCAGTAGGAAGTGAAGGCAGTGAGGGGCAAGTTATTCAAGAAATAAAGCTGAAATCTTAACAGACACAGCAAGACAGAGTGAAGTCAGCAATTACATCTGCCCAAAGGAGATATGAAAATTCAAGTATCAAGCTTTCTTTGAGAGCCCTTTCAATGGGAGAATGTATCAACAGAGATAGTGAGGCTGTTTGTTTCAGAAACATAATTACGGTTAAACTAGTACTGTAACAGTCCACAAGGCTGGCAGCATCACTGTTAGAAATAATGATAATTTTTTACCTTCACTCAATGTCAGTATCCAGCAGGATGAAAGGAAGTCTGCTTCCCTCAAAATACTGTGAAAAACCAGCTGTGAACATGCTATGGACAGGCAGAAAAATGGAGTTTACGCATCATAGAACTTCTCATAGGTAGGACACACGGTGCTCTGTGCTGGGGAATGATACACAGCAGTTTCACTTATGCCCTACTATAAAGGAACTTCAGGTTTCCTAGATTTTGAGCGATACCTCACAGATAATCTATGAGTTTAATGTGACACGAAGAACAACACATCTTTCTTATGAAACCAGGACAGCATCAAGGATTGGAAGCGTACTGATGCTGTGGAACTGAAAGAGAAATACAGATATGGACTAATATTTGGATGGATTTTTTTTTTTTTTTGCTTTAGCTGTTATGGAGACTAAGGGAGAGCATGAAGGTGAAGGCAAAAACAACAGGATGGATTAAATAGCAGTGAACTGGTGCAGGGTGTGTTGAGCAAGGATTCTTTTTAGTAGGGCAGATCCTTGTTTTTTAACCACTCTGCTATGCTTGACAAACATTACTAGTAACATAGGATACATTCATCCTGAGGCTCTTCAGGCTTGTTTGCTCTCTGCTTTGTTTGTGTTTGACTCTGCTTTCTATTAAAACAGGGGGAAAGAGTGTCCATGCTGCTGGCTACTTCTTTGTAACCTCAGAAGGGGTTTACAAAGGCAATGTTGTGTGATTGTTTGTGTTTTATGGAGTATATAAGTTGAAAATTAGTATGGTATAAACTATATTTATGACTTGGGAAATTTTCTAGCACACTAAAGGACACCTTGGTTTCCTGTACCCAGTGGGTGGAAAGCTGATTGAGACCAGGCTCCAACTCTCCCCTTGCCACAGAATTCCTGAGTGAACTATAAGCCAGATGCTGCCTTAGACTATCTCTGTGTCCAAACTAACAGTTTAAAAATTAAGCATTTATTTTTCAGATGGAGTTTTATATATTGTAATAAACTCTTTAAAAACCTCTCCTCCTGATTCAGTTCCACCCCAAACCTTTAAAATATTTGTAGCAAAACCTTTAAAGTATTTGACAGATGTTTAAAAGTCACAGATAGCTAAAGAACAAGAAAAACAAAACAAAACATCAGGTCAAGACCAGGAACATCATCATGAACTGCCTGAGTTTTTTAAGGACTTCTCTTAAAAAACCACAGAGGAAGAAGATGAAAAGCTCTGTGTCCATTGACTTTAGCACAGGCTTCCTAGTGTTCCAGCTAGCTAACATCCCAACACATTTAAAGATGTGTTTCCTCTTCAGTTGGTTGCATACATTAAAATAGGGTTCTGAAGGAATAAAGTTACTGCCCATAGGTTCTTATGCTTCTTTGAGAATCATATTAATTCTCTGTACCTGAAGAATGCACAAAGGCAGGAGACAAAGCTTCTGGCCAGTAAAGGGTTATGTAAAACATATTTCAAGAAATAGATGTATTGGAGTTAATGTCCTGGCAACATTTCAGCATCTTGAAATATGTGTGGCTCCCTGGCAATTTTAACCTTAGTGTCTAGCTTAAGTTTGATATGACATTTCTTTTTCCAGAAGAATTTAGGTGAGAACACTCAGGGCATCTCAGTTGAGTCTCACTGTAGCTGGTGAGACTTTGCACAGAATGAAAAGTAAATCAATACCTTTTTCTGAAGCATTATCATTACGTATCTTTGCTGTCTACCAGCTCTGTGTTTTCAAATATCATAATGCAGGGTCCCAGAAATTACTAGATTGATATGTCTGTATGGGTAGTCAAATGTATGTAAGGTTCTTCTTTATCCTTGAGGTCTAACTGCTGCAATGAGGTAGGAGATACGTGTAAACCCTTCTCCACAGATGAGCCATAATGGAAAGGCCTTGGTAGTACCTGTTGACTAGTGCAGAGGAAGACTGTTTACATGAAGAGTTCTTGATAGCATAATGGAAGAGTGGCTCAGGTTGATGCTTACTGGACTGGGAAGATAAAAGGGTGTTCAGGTACTAACCTTAAGTCAGTCCACTTGACTAATTGTTAATAAAATATTTATTTATGCAGGAAAATTACCAGGTGTGGGGTCCTCAGGAAAAAGAAAACAAACAAAAACCAAGCTGGGACCTGTTAGAGCAAGCCCAGTGGAGGCCACAGAGATGTTCCAAGGGATGGAGCACCTCTACCACTGGAGGCAACCTGGAGAAGTAAAGGCACCAGTGGGACCTCAGAGCCCCTTCAAAAGGAGGTTAACAAAAAAGGTGGAGAGTAACTTTTTTTCATGAGCACATAGTGGTAGGACTTAGGGAATGGTTTTAAACTAAAATAGAAGAGGTTCAGATTAGATATTGGGAAGAAGTTCTTGGCTGTGAGGGTGGTGAGGCCCTGGTATATGTTACTCAGAGAAGCTGTGGCAGCCCCATCCCTGGAAATGTCCAAGGACATATTGGACTGGGCTTGCAGTAATCTTGTCTAGTGAAAGGTGTCCCTGCCCATGGAAGAGCGGTTGGTACTGGATGACTTTTAAGGTCCCATCCAATCCAAACCATTCTATGATTCTCTGAAATAAGTATTCTCAGGGTGTGATTTAATTCACCTAAAATCTAAACTACCATGCAGAAATACCTCGGCCTTCATTAGTCATTCAAGAAGCTAATAATGAGTGATATCCTCATTTATGTTGATCAGCTGGGAGTCTAAGCACTGGCAGGATAAATCCAGGATAAATTTCTTGTCTACTTCATACTTATTTATTTACTTCCATCTTTCACTTTATGTTTTCACCATGAATATAAAAAGTACTCATGAGTTTCACAATGGCATTCCACAAACCCCAGCAGAAAAGACACCTCATTTTCCATACCCTAATATGTTTCCTAAATAAATTCAGACTGTCTTTGGTCTAGAAGGAGCCTGTAAGCTCCCTTGGATGGCAAATGCAGGCATGAAACAGAACACTGTGCCTCAGATCCTATAGCCTAGGGATCACATTGATGCAAAGCATCTAGGCTAAGAACCAAGATGCTGTAGATTATGTGGATAACAAAGATGGCTCAGGCGTAACCAGGCTTGCCCAGACTCACCTGGCTCTGGATTTTGGAGTCATCGGTGATGATTGTTCTTCTCTGTATTTGCACAAAGAGAAGGAAGGCAATAAAAAGAAAAGAAGAAAAGCAATAAGAGAAGAAAATGTCCTGAAGTCAAATATTTTATATTTACCTGATGTTCCTTATTACATTGTCTTATTTTCTTGCATTATTGCCATAAGCAGATTTATTTTGATAAAGGAAAACCAAAGGTACTATTATCAGACAAATCCCCCCTGTGTTTACTTTTTAAAATAAAGATTAAATGCATACAACTTTTAAACTTTAATGAGTTTGGATCTGTTCTAGCCAGGGGTGATTTGTTATCCCAAATCCTTGTGCCATCATATTAATGATTACTTGCACCAAGGGGCATACAGGGTAATCCCCCATCTCTAGCAATGTCAGCTCTGTGGTGATTGCTGTGTAATTAATCAGACTCCTGTTGGAATGAGGACTTTGTAATCTGATGCATAATGAAATTTATTAATGGTATCCTGCATAATTTATGGGATCTAATGGTACTAATGTAGGTATAAGTATAACATATAAGCAGTTTTCTTTCTTTAAGTCTATGAACTAACATGCCATGAGAAATTAAGGGCTAGGATCTTTAATTTTGCCAGCTGTTGTTGAATTGGCCCATTTTTGCAGATATACAGGAATAATTGATTTTCTGTTAAAGCCTAAAAGAAGCCATCACTACGAGGAATGTTTGCAAACATTCTGTTATATGGTATTTGCATTCCCATTGTGCTTTATCTGTCTGAGGTTTGAAATCCCACTGGGATAAGCACTGTATAAACATCAGCAAAAAACAACTCCTACCCCAAGAAGCTGACAGTGTACAAGGACAAAATGGATCCAAGGAAAGGAGACATTATTTATTTCCTCAGTCTCATAAGTGGTGTTTGAAGACAACAGATGGACAAAAGTATTTATATTAGTACCTTTCCCAGCTGACTATTTCTACTGAACTTCTCAGCTAGTAGATATATGCACATATTTATGTATGTGACCAGAAGATGTGTGGCTAAGACCAGAGTAAAGAGATGAAACAGGGTTTAAACTGCCATCTTTTTAATCACAAAGTATTTATTTTATGAATAAAACAATTTCCTTTATAAATGGTTTTGAAAGTAAGGTTTTTAAAACACCAAAGTTCAGTATAAATATGTACAACCACAAGCACCCCTTGCCAGATTGTTAAAGGAAGGAAGTGCTCCAAACCAAGATCATGCATGCCAAATCCAGCTTTACTTTAATTTTTATGGTTGTCGCTATGAACACCTGAATATAGTGGTTTATAATGGCTCCTCTGACAGGCTGTTATAACTTCAATGGTACTAATAATACTACTATAATTAGTGACTTTTGTATTGTATTAACAAATGCCAGAGTGTGCTACCAGTCTTCCAGATGACTTATCCAGGTTTTAATTAGTGTCTATCTTTCTTTTCTTTGTGGAGACATACACTTAATAAAATGACTCAATGCTTTCCACCATGTACAGGTCAAAATATCCACCTGTCAAGTGGGTTTAGAGCTTCATGGAAGGAGGAAACGACTTGCGACATTTTATTAATGGAACAGATTGCATATTTCTCCAAATAGAAATGGGAGGAATTGTGTGACAGATGGATCAAAACCTTCCTGTTGTTGAAAACCAACAGATGAGACAGACTTCTCTTACAGCACTAGATGGATAGCAAGATGCTGATTAACTAGACCTGAATGAATCTTCTGTCCCTTGGCTTGAAGCTTTCATGAGACACTTTTTCATTGGATGATTTTTCTGTATCATATTTTACATCTTAGTAATATGGATATGGTGTGTATGTACATGTTTGCACATATATACATGGATAAATATCAATATGGGCACACATATTAAACTATTATTCTATACTCATTTTAATTTCCATAACAAATTGGTTTATAATCATGTTTAAGATGCTTTTAACTATTACTGGCCTATGCACAGTGTCAATACACCTAATTTATGTAAGTGCTATCTATTAGAGATTTAGAGCCTTCACTACAAGGCTGTTGACTTAATAATACTAAAATAGAATTTACCAGTTCTTGAAGTATCTCTCATTGCACAGTACCAATTGTACAGCACCTGGAGAAGAGCACTCATGTAGACTGAAACTGGAATGGCAGGATTCCTTAAACAAGTTGGGAGCTGCATATTAATTATTATAGTTTCCATCCCACTATGAGTTATTCAGTAGTTCATCAAATTGATGTCTTTACTAAGTCATGGGAATGCCACCCTTCACTATTTTCTTCATGAGTGCAGGAAGCTTTACCTGTTTGAACACATATCACAGATTTCAAAGTACTAAATGGTCTAAACATAAAAAATGCTCTTAGTTGTTTGTTTTGCTATCTTTTTTTTACTTTTTGAGTGCAAAATACATATGCTGCTTATGAGATGCTGTCATTTACTCACGAAAGAGCACATCAAGACTTTTGCTGTCACTAAAAGGGGAGGAGCTCAAAAAAGCTGCTGATACAATAATGTACATTCAAGAAGTAACCATGAGTGAAGGAGAACAGGCACATAACACTTCAGTCTCCATGAGGAATCTGGCAGATGAATCTAAGTGTGAGGATTGATCCCTAGGTATGTTCCTAGGAAGAGCAATAGAAGTGATAAAAGCACTGAAACAGTTCACATGCTCTGTGCTGGAAGATGAATTACATGCATAATGTGTGTTTTTAGCACAGTCAAGTTAAGAGCTTGACACTTTGTAAAAACCCAGTGGCTTTTTGCTCAGGAGTCATAATAGTTCCTCCTGGTTCTAAATTCTCCACATCTGGCATTTACTCTCAAAGAACTGCTCTTATGGGATGTGTGTTTCTATTTCTGTAACAGAGAGAAGATGGTGAAGAAAAGTGGATCATCGCTCACCTGAGGGTTCACAGGGCAATTTGCATAATACAAGTTAGTTCTGGGAAGGCTTTAACACTTTTACTCTTTAGCTGACCATAGTAGGGCTCCATTTATCAGTTCTTCTTTTGTTTGTTTGTTTGTTTGTTTTTAAAAGATGTATGATGGAAGATTTATCAACCTTTGATGTCCCAGGAAATACTAACAAATTTAAAACAGTGTTATGAACATGACATTGTTCCCTTGACTCACAAAATGTGTGCTAGCTCCAGTAATATTTGGGACTTTGAAAATGCTGCAAGACAACATCCATTTACAGGCTCATGAATCACGTCTAAAACTATCTTTGTGGTAAGTTGTATCACGGTAAGGTAGGATTTTGTGGTAACTGGTCACAAGACAATTCCTGTGACAAAAAAGTTAACCCAATGGAAAATTGCCGATACATTAACAGGCACTAATGCAGCAATAACTCCCTACTACACTCTAAATTGTGTGAAGTAGTTTATGACCTTTATGCTTTTCCCTCCCCTTTTAACACTGTAATGCTAAATAAAAGTTGTACTCAAACTGCCACATTGGCTTAGAAAATAAGAAATTAATTATGAACACCCCATTTAATGGTGGAGTAGTGTGATGTCCAGAGTTTCTTTAAAGCATCAGTGAGGTAATTTCACTGCTGCCAATTGAATAGTTATACAGAACACATCTGAATGTGCTCAGTCGATGAATCCTTGGAGTGTTTCTCTGCATTAACTGTTTACATGGTGACCTCAGTATAAAGGTAAAGGTTTTAGCCTGATGCAGACATTTGTCTGCTTTGCATGCTGCTTCCCGCAACTGCAAAATGCTTGTCCCTGATTATTCATTATATACTCAAAATTTAGAAGTAACACATCATCTTGTCCCATACTGCCACACCACCTCTTGCTGTGCCAACTTCTGAACAACTTCTGTAATGCTGTAACAGACTATGAAAATGTGCCCATTTCTGGTGTCCTCCATCTTCCACCAGATAGAGTCAGATATTTTCATGGTGATATTCCAAGTATTCCTAATCCCAGACTTTGCATTTGCATTTGAATGATATAACAGCTACTTCACTCTTTTTTAATGGTGCTGTTATTTGCCTCATGAATCACAAAGCCAAGGAAGCCCATGATATTTAAATTTTATAGCACTGTCTTCTGAAATAACAACTTTCTAACTCAGCACAAAGTGAAGAAGAACAATTTACCTTACATGAACTGCTATTTGGTTTACAGAAATAACTCCCAGGAGAACACTGACTGTCCAAATTATTACCTTAGATATCCCACCACGGGGTTGTGCAGAGCAAATAACACTTCCTCATCTTCTGCTCATACACAACAATACAGATTAATAAATGGTGTAAGTTTAAATTCCCTGATAAGAGATAGTATTTGATAGATGCATTCTAGCTACCCTGTAACTCACAGTGAGTCAGAAATCCTTCACAATATTGCAGTGGCTTTATTCTGCAATCAAATCTTTAATGCATCTTTTAGTTGACGAGATAAAACATTGGAGCTTTCATGGTCTCAGCACACAATAATGTCATAATAATTAAACCTCTGTGGATGGCAAATGCTCTTTTTTTATCTTTTCAATTAATCTTTTATTTACTATTAAAGGGGAAAGTGGACTGTTTATATAGATATATTTAGATTCTATATAAGATTATGTATGGCCAGACTTTGTTAACGAAGATTTGGGAAATACTGTCCCCCACGTGGGTGTGCCCTTTGAGACTGCACAGTGGATTTTTTAGGTGAGGCACAGCGTGTGCAGAACTGGCCCCACCTTTT
>JAOXXN010000364.1:3066626-3091272 GCA_026770055.1 Myrmophylax atrothorax
GGCATTGAACTGCCATGGGACGAGTCCCTACTGAGACTCGAACTCACAACCTTGGGATTCGGAGTCCGGAGTGCTCTCCATTACACCACGGGACCGCCCCATATAAGATTATATAAGAATATCTAATTCTCAGATGGTCTGTAGTTAAGGAAAGCTAGATTGTGCCGAATATCAGAAGGGAAATTTTGCTTTTGGCAGGTTCTATTAAATATGTATAATTATCTGAAAGAATGACTGAAGACCCTCACTGAGAAATTTACTTCATTTTAAGTTCCCCACTGCATACTGCAAATTTTATCTATTTCCTCTGAGGCAATCTTTCCATGGAAGTGGAGAAGTTATGGATTGTAACTAGGGAAGAAGATGTACTTAGTTCTCTGTAAGAATACTATTGCTCCCTGGAGGGCAGTTGCTAGTGATGTGTGTTTTCTGCTGTTAAAACCCTTGAGCAAGGGTCTTCTGTTGCTTTTTTCAATGCAACTTTGATATTAACTGGGAGAAGATGTACAGCAAAGGTAAATCATGACAGTTGTGTAGCCATTTGCACAACATGGACTATTGCAGTTCTTCTTCCCAGACACACAGTCCTGGCCCAGAGGTCACTGGCAACCCTGCAGTGAGTCTGCAGCAGCTTCAGTGCATTCATTGAATGTTACTCTCTTGTGAGTCTGTATTCCCCCTGAAGGACCACATTGCTGTGAAAATCCACAACTCTGATGACTTCTAACCCAACAGCACCCTGCATTACTGCCCATACTGTGGCTTTCATGGCTGTTAAAAGGTTTTGCAATGCAGGAGAACAGAGTGAAGATATAACGACAAAGTTGGTCCAGCTCTTTTGATGGTGGAAACTGACATAGTGGCATTTATTTTGATTCTGTAACATCAACTGCTACTGGCTGAGAGATCAACCATGAAATAATAAAACTTCAGATTTATTTTATCAATGTCTTCCTCAGTGGGTCTGTTCCTGCCTGCCACTTTCTCTTTTTATGCTGAAAAGAAAATCTGTGGAGAGAAGGGATTTGGTTTTAAAGTCAGCAATATTCAAGGAAGAGCCAATCTTGTTTATGAACAGACATACTTTCAATGGATGGTTAATCCCCATTCTAGAACTCAAAATTTGGACTGAAACACAATATTTCTTTAGAACACCTAAATTTTCATGGTTAAAGATTTAAATTGTGTTGTTCCTTCAATATATTTAAATACAGAAAAGATATAAAGGCATTTTTTCATCTTTTATCCTCTTAGTTATACAGAAGTAGGACCTTAATTTTCAGGGATCTCCTACAGACCACATATCAGTATAAACATATATGGTTTTAACTTCTTTTAAAACAGTGTACAACTAATAATGTAATTCCTAAAAATGGCTAATTTAGCAGAAAATTTCCCATTGTTTTCTGTGGTCATGTGATTTCCTTACATACATAAATATCATGTACTCAAAGCATAGAGGTCTAGATTTTTAATTAGAAATTTTACTGCTCTAATCCTTTGATTTTAAGGAAATGCAAATACATTCTTTATAAATGTAAAATATTGTCTAAACCCAGTTTAAATTATTTGATTGTAAATACCAGCAAGTGCTGCTTCTTAAAAGAAGATTGGAGGAAAATTAATTTTGAAGAAATATGCTTCTAAGCTTTCACTTAGCATCACTTTGGTCACTGTTATTATATTGCAGATGGCACTTTCCATCCAGCCTCTGCTAAAGTGCAAATGAAGAATGTTTCATTTAGGTCTGCCATGTAGATGAAAAGTCAACAAACAGATTTTTATTTTACTCTAACTGTTAAAAAAATATATCTGTACTGGAGGCGATTCGAGGAGAGGAGAGGAGATTTGAGGAGATTCGAGGAGAGGAGTTTCGAGGGGAGAGGAGAGGAGAGAGGAGGGAAGGGGAGGGGAAGGGAAAGGAGATTTGAGGAGATTCGAGCGGAGGGGAGGAGAATCAGGGGAATCAGACTATAAATGTTCAAGACTTGTTTTTCTGGTACTCTGAAAGTTTAATGATTGGGCTTTAAATTTCACCCTATACAGGTATAAACAGAGTAGAAATAGAATAATGGAGCAGACAGATATCAGCCTTTCCATGGCAGTGAAACAAGAGGATGAGGTGGAAGTTTTGTCCCAGCACCTCAAGGGTTAGCACATTCTCCAGTAGGACAGGACACTCAGGTTCAATTCACTCTTGCTTTTGAAATCACAATAGCACAGGACAGAAAGGGACATGGGTCACCAAGTCTAGCTCCCAGTTTTTGCAGACAAGTGAAGCATTTTTATTATTTGCTTCATAAACATGTGAATCATTTTTATTTTGATTTGGGAACATTCAAAGCCCCATCCTGCTTAGCCTCAGATGCACTCTTGACTTTTACATAATTCAGGGACATAAGAACAATAAGAGCCTCTGCCTGCTGTAATTTTCCTCATTGTAGGCAGCATGTATGTCTTCAGACTGCTCAGTGGATGAACCCTTGAATTTGCTTAGGTTGCTATTAATTAGTAATGCTGCACTGAAGTCCTGGCAGCTACCAAGATGGCATTTTCAAAATTTTTCTGGTCTGTAAATATTGCAAATGCAATTAGGAAGAACTGATAAGGAAGGCTGAAGTACACTGAAAATTTGTAAAGCCAAATAGAGCTAAAATTTTGGTAGGAAAATTTATTTCCTGAAAAAATGAAAACATTAAGATCATTTAAAACCAAACTTTGACTGCAGTTTCTGATAGATATTTGATATTCTTGTGAGTATTTACATTCAGTGGGGATTTCACTCTGATTAATTCAGAAATATCTAAAAAACAGAAAATGTCAGTCAGATTTTTCTCGTATTCCCATGAACAAAGGCACAATGAAACAAAACGAAACAAAACAAAACAAAGAACATAATTAAATCATCAAAATCTCATGGCACTTTAATTTTCAATTAATGTCATGATGTATTTTAGGTCATTATGAAGTCAGGGATTCATTACTATAGCAACCTTTCTTTTCTATTGCAGTTTGTTCCCCCTCCCTTTACCTGCAAAATTATATTAAAAACACCTCTCTGTTTCCACCACCTGTCTTCTTTTTTAAAACAGAAAACTCTTTGAGACCAGGACTATGCCTCATTTTAGACTTATGCAGTACTCAACATACACCTCCATCCTGAGGCTGGGTTTGACCACTATCCTCTATAGCAATACAATAACAATGCAAACCGCAATACTAAAAATTATGTTTCAATCTTTCTTCTTTTTCCTTTTTTTTTTTTTTTCCCCAGAAAGCTAATATTTTTTTTTCTGGTCTTATATGTCATATAGTAATTTCTTAGATTAAATTTGTAGACCATAAATATCAACTTACTACACTGTCAACAGAACTTGCAAAAAATTATGATTTATGAAAAAAAAAAGAAAGTCATGGGTATTTTTTTGAAACAGTGGGGAAAAAAAGAAAGAAACTTTGACATAGTGCCCCTGCCATTTAAATATTTATTCCTCACATAAATAAATATGGCTATTAATAGAAAACCCATCCTTGCTAGAATTGGAGGATATGAAGTACCTTTGATTAGGTCTTAATCCAACTCTACTGAATGATACCAACAGTGATGCAACCACATTTGCCAGTACCTTTTGCAGCATTAATTTGACTTCTAGAAACAATAAGGTTTTATGAGTCCCTACAGTGATTATCCCATGAACTGATATGCAAGGCAAGAGTGTTTTGTATCTAGATATTGAAACTATTAATTGCCTCGATGCCATCAAAGCCATAATCTATCACAGCAGAAGTGCCTGGGTGTAATGTGCTAGTGCTCCCCAGATACTTAAAAGCTTATTTTAAATGTGGATTAGCATCTCATATTTTCAGAGGTCAGTGAAGATGTGAGTATCAGGGAAAAAAAGATTTAAAAGTGTAATCAAGGCTGAGAAGGTTACATGCAGAAGCACAGTAAATAAGGATAATACTTAAAATTTTATAGAGATATTAATTGTCCTTAATTTTCTTCTGGTTTTTGTTTGTTTGTTTGTTTGTTTTTCTCCTGAGGAAACATTCTCAAAACAGCATGGTTCCAAAATGGTATCTAACAGAGCACTGATAGAGCCTCTGTTGCTCTCACTGGAGAAAAATTTTCCTGTTGTCTCCATCTCCTCATTCATCTCCAATTACCCAAGGAAACAAAAAGGAACATTCCCATACCCTTTCTTGTATCATGGTATTCTTGTGACTAGTGATTTGCTTTCATAGGAGTGTTGATTCTCTGAAGCTTTGTATGAATGTGATGTACCCTGACCAGCTGATAGATCAGCTCTGTGACCTGACTCAGCATCTTTATTTAGGTTGAGTAACACCTTATAGATCAAAACTGAGCTGTGAAAGGATAAGAAATACAGCTATTTCAACACCGAGTACACAGGTCTTCCAGAAAGGACTCACAATTATATTTTTTCAACTCTCTCAAATTTTTTTGCCTTGAATGACCTCATGTGTTGGGAGAGAGAACCCTAGATGTCTGAATTTCAGGTAGACAAAAGCAAATATCTCATTTATTACTAGTTAGAGTTGAATTTTTCTAGGATAGGAAGGTACTTTTCTGTTCTGTCCTTGCATAGTGCCTTTCACACTGCCATTCTGGTTTTCAGCAGTGAGGTAAGGCAATAATAGTAAGGGGAAATAGCATTTCTTCTCACATTTAAATATACAATCTACCTGTACACCAAGTTCACTGTTTGAATCAATTTTAAGTGATAAACCAAATTATTTCGTTCTTTAAAACAACTGCTCATACTTAGAAAAAAAATTTCCCATTAAATTCACTTAATTTTGATGGGCTTTTGACCTGGTCCTGAATGTCTAACCTATGCCTTGGACAAACAGTAGAATTAGGGAATTGAATTAATCTCCTTTGCCTTGATTTGCAAACTGTGCAGTAATCTGCACATTTAATTCTATCCTTTACATATTATTTTCTGAGCAACAACACAATTGGCTACAGATTTGACATCTTTGTGACAGTGAGTCTGTGGCAGCACTGAAAAGAAAGGAGAAAGGAGCAGGGTCACAGAGAGGACAAAAGGAAAAATAGCTGTCTAAATCATATATCATTAAAGTGATGCTCATTGAATTACCTCTCTCAGGGCCTGTCAAAACATGTGGTGCCCTTGCAATATGATGTGAATTAAATGCCTTCTGGCCCCTGAAATATTGTTTTCAAGGCCAAATGTGTACTTTCACAATTTCCCTCTAGTTACTACTAAGAAACATTTGAAACACAGCGACTGACTCCTATGATTAGCAAAACCAGCTCAAGAACACAGCAATGTGTGACAACTGGCTTTCAGGGGAAAGACAGGACAAGTGCATTCTGCAGGCCTTAGTGATGGTCACTGATAGCCCCATCCACTGAGAAATTTGTGAACACAATTTAAAGTTGTCCGTGGGAGAGAAAACAGAGGTTTCATAGAATCATAGAATTCTTTGGTTTAGAAGGGACGTTTAAGATCATCTTTTTCAAAACCCTCAGCCATGGGTAGGGAATCCTCTCACTAGACCCCATTTCTCAGCTGTAGCTAGATGAAACATCATTAACTGACTAAATCCTTTTAGTAATTACAGTCTTATTTTGTCCCCTGTGAGCAGGGGAAAATTGCTAGCCTGTTGGGAGACCCCATGTAGATATGAGATGGGCTTTGAAGGTGGTCGTAAACAGATGGGAGTCCCTCTTTTCTCCCAGGTAACAAGAGATAAGATTAGATAAAATGGCCTCAAGTTTCACCTGGGGAGGCTTATATTGGATATTGAGAAAAATTTCTTCACTGAAAGAGACTGCCCAGAGCAGTGGTGGAGTTACCAGCGAGGTGTTCATAAGATGTGTAATTGCTCTTGGGCACATACTTTAGTGATGGACCTGGCAGTGTTAGGTTAATGGTTGAACTTGATGATATTAGAGGTCCTGTTCAACCTCAACAACTGCAATATTCTATGTGGCTATGAGTCCATGATTCCATCTGCTTGAGGATGTGAGGCTCTTTGAGTTCCACAGCCACTGCCTCAGCAGACATCACATCACAACAACTCCATGGATTTGGCTTCATCCCAACGCCTCAGAACACTGAGATTCTGGAGGAACAGGCTTTTCCTCTCTGCCTGTTAATTTTGAGTTTTGGTTAATTCTGACAATTTTGCCTGTATACACTGCTGCTTTTAAATGTTGCTGTTGTTTGGTTGCTGACCAAAGAGTGCCAGACCTACTGTACAGAAGTAGAAACAAGTCGATACTTTTTGATTTCAAAATTCATCTGCTTTGTCTATCAAGAGGCACAGAGATTTCTCAGCTGCTCTGGAACTGCAAGGATCTGTTTAGAAATTGATGTCTGTAGGAACAGGACAAATATAGTTAGCAGGTGAAGAGGTAAAATATTACATAAAGTTATGTGCTGTCAAAAATGTGACTTTGTGGAGAAAAAATGTACCATTATTAATTTTAGATGTGAAATTTGCAGGGGAAGTTGTGGGAGGTCATCTTACTGCCAAGTTCAAATTGTCAAAATTCATAACAATGTCCTTCCAACATTTAACATATTTTTTTACCCTTTTTCTTTTTTTTTTCTGAGTCTGTATGTTACATTACTATTATGCATGCAAGATTTTTCTCTGAGACAATATTAATTAGAATTCTTTTTTATCAGTTTCTCTTCTTGTTTTTTAGTGAAAGCTCTAGTTGAGAGATAAATTATTTTTATTTTCAAAATCACAGTTTGGAAGAAAATAAAAATATTGTGATGTTTTCAACAGAAATGTTAAAATAAACATCACATTTATTCACGTCAATTGTAACAAGATTCATGATTTCCAGAGTAGGGATAATGCTTTATCCCAGAATCATGGGATGAAAATCCATGTCACCAGTACATATAGAGGCCTTCTAAGATCTCTGTAAGTTAGATATTATGATTGATTCCTTAAGAAAACTTACATAAACTAAAAATATGGAGGTGACATAAGTATCCTGAGAGAATACAACATATCAGTGACAGATAGAGATGCACAGCTCAAAACAGTAGCATCCCAGTGCTGTTCTCCATCTAAAGTACTCATAAATATTCTGCAAGAGTCCCTTGTAAACCCTAACTTAACCAACATATCCTGCAAATTTATTTTTTCAGGGAATTATTTTTTCCTAGCACTGCAGGCCTGCAATATACCACAGCTGGCTCAGGGGTGGGGTTTTGTTTTGTTTCGTGTTTTGTTTGTTTTGTTTTACTATGCTTTTGTTTTGTTTTATTTTGTTTGTCTTGTGGGGGTGTTTTTGTTTTTGTTTTCATTTGGATGAAAGCAATACACTGTATTTTAAGAAAGGAGGGGCAATAGTGACATCTTAAGCATTCTGTGAATCTTGCAAAAGTCATGTCCAGGATATGACAGACTGATTACAATACCAGGACTCAGTACTTCTGAGGGAAGTCTTTACTATATATACCACACCATCAGGGCAACCCACGGAGAGGGCTCTGTAAGAGAGGAGTCTGATAATTCTTATTTTCTTACCTTTTCATAATATCCCTCTAGTGGCTGGCAGCATCTTTGGCACAGAATGATTTTCTTTCAATATATCAATCTCTTATTTAGCAATTACTTAACAGTAAATGAGACTGTATTCAGTATTTAAGAAGAGCACCTGTAAGCAACCTTTTTATTCATGAACAGTTGTACTTATTTTTATCTAGTAAAAAATCTGTGTATAATCTCTTTATATATTTCACTTTCAGTAGCATCAGTTTTATAGCAATTTTGTGATGGAAGATGGGGTAATAGCATGAAGAGGTTGAGACTTCAGCACAAGTATCTCTCCAGTGAATACATTATTATGTAAATCTAGAAAAAACCTGGATAGTGGAGAGTTGCCAGCTTGTACCAGGAACACAGTTGCTGTGTTCCAGCAGTTCTATAGGAGTAGTCCCGGAAACCCTCACACACTTATCTTTGTATTTCCTTCATGTCAGCCTACACAGCTGTCCTGGGAAGAAGAAGGGGAGAAATTTGTTGCTGTCCAGACAGCCAGAACAGCCAGGTCATGATGCCTGCAGTGTCACTACGTGGAAAGCATGACAGCCAGTCCTGAGCCTTGCCCTATGTCATAAAGTCAGTAACAAACCAGGGAAGGAAGAGTCTGGCTGTTCTTCCGCCTGGGCTACTGTCCTGGTCACTGCACCTCATTCCCTACATGGTATTACTCAGTGCTGGGGGGTAAGTGACTCAATGTTTCTTGGTGGGGAACAGTTTTTGGAGCACTGACCTCACACACAAGCCCCAGCTAATTTCCATAATAAGTAAGACAGCAAAAATCTTACTCGTTTGCATCCAGAAAGCCTGGAGAGTCTTCTTAACTTGGTATCTCACCTTGCTTGTCTTCACGCTGTGATCAAAAGAACAGAGTGTTTGATTTTCTTATCTTCTGCATCCCTTTGTTATTTATTAGTAATTTCAAGGTGCTGAGCACTTCTGTGAAATGCTGAGCACCCTGACGTTTCAGTGATTGCCAATTAAAGGTGTGCAGCACCTTTCAAGACTGTGACTTACAAGAGCGATTGTGTTGAAAGGGAAAAGAAGTCTTGTCCTGTTAATTACAGGTTCTATTAAAATACAACCCACATCAAAAGTACAACTCTAGAGGAAGCTCAATGCACAGTACATTTGACATATATAAAAGACAAATAGGCCTTTTGATTAGCTTGAAGGTTAACATGCTCATTAGATTATATCAGTTCATTATGCAATTGCACCTGTGCTTGCAGTATGATATATAGCAATCAACAGGAGCATTTCAGGGATTAAATAAAGAGGAAAAAAATAACTGTTGAACATGAACAGCTAAAAAGATGAACTGGACAGAAAGTTCATTTTTTCAGACATGGTAGGCCCATCTCATGAAGGAAAAAAATATTTTTTTTTAAGATGCAAATAAAATAGTAAAGCATATTGGCTTAGAAGGCACAAAGATGCAGATTTGGGCTGACAATGTTTATGATGACCACAGCTTTCTTCTTCTTTCTTCTTTACCCTAACCTAATTGCTTTTGACTGGGCGAATCATGTTGTTCTTGTTGTAATGTCATTGCAATTTATGATTCCATAAGGCATTTGAAAAGATTTTTTGTTTTTATATGCTTTGCATTTCATTTTAATGCCACCCAAGGAAATTGCATACCTAAAGCTGTACGTGCTACTTTTTATTAAATACCATATGATATCTTCTTTTTTGTTTCTTTTTTTTTGTTTGTGTTTTTTTTCTGTGCTTCTTGATTACAATCAAGACATGTTTTAGATTTTATTACAGAATTACTTTCCTACTCAATTAGAGCCTTAAGGTTAATTTCCGCTTGTATCTCATGCTAAATGTCACGCTTAATGCAGGTTTTATGTGAACATAGGGGAAAACTCATCCACAAGTGTTAGACGTAGCCTTGTGGGAAGTTTTACACTTTACACACTGCACGAAGCAAAAATTTTGATCCTGCATTGAAAGAAATGGCACAGATTACATTAATTCCTCCTTTGGAAGTTTCACAGAAATTTCAAGTGTACTCAGGTACCATGGTAGTAATAGATCTTACCATAAGGAGTATAATATATGGAATACATGGTTGAGGACTGCTCTGCCAGCAGCCAGTCTGTGTGGAATTCACCCAGTGTGGGGAAACTATGAAAGCCTTCTGCCCTCATGGTCTGGCTTCCTGCAACCAAAGGAAACACCCTGAGGACTCCTTTTGGAGAGCAGAATCAAGTCAAAGGCTCCTACTGCAACAATATATTTGGATAATTATTATTCTCCTACTTTGTAGCATTAGAAGTTTGATAATTTCCCAGATTAAGATACTTTAAAGGCTCAAGGATCTATAAGAAGAAAAAAATATCAAAATGCTTACAATGCTAAAATTACTCATTATTGTCTTTGTAATGAATTATTTATTCTACAAATTATAGCAGAATGTAAATAAGAAAGCACTGATGTTACAGTCATTTTCTGAGCACAAAGGCTTTGCCACATCCTAAATTTTACATATTTGTGAAATGAATTTATAACACTTCATGACAACACATTTCATTATCTCATGGAAAGTTTTGCATGGAAACCTCAAAGTATCTTCTTTTTCTATAGATAGGTCAGGTTAGAAAATATTTTTTTTTTACTTTAGAACATGTGGTTGTTTTTTTTTTTCTTTGTATTAGATTGACTTTTCCTGTAGAAATCTTTTTCATTCTTTTTATCTTCCTCAGGAAACAGAAAATAAATTATCAGAACTTCAAATTTCAACAGTTTTCATTTAAAGTTTTCAGTAAACTCTACTTATGAGGGCAAAAAAATGCAGCAATGGATATTATATTCATGCTCTAAATTTTTACTCTCTTCTAGGGAATTATTAATAGAAAAATGCTCTCTGTGTCTGTAAGAGGAAGGGAATTTTAGCCTTGCCTTTTAGAAAGCACATGAAAACCTAATATGCAATACAGTTACTGAGGGATTGAACTGTCAGCATGCAAGATTAAAACATATACAGGAAAAAAAAATACCACAGGCTTTATAAGCTGTTAATGTATATCTTTATTTATTGCAAGCTAAAGGTTTTGTAATAAAAAAGAGCATGCACACACAACCCTACATAAATATATACACATAGAGTTATAAAATAATAATTTATATGGGTAACCCAATGGGAAACCAGCAGAGATATTCAGATTTAACTGACAAGCAGAAGCTGCAAAGCTTCTGATACATACCTAAGGGGCAACATTTTAGAAAAGAGATAACAAGAAGATATTATATTAATATTAATAAAGCTTTATTTCCAAAGGGAAAATATGATCAAGTACTTTGCTTTCTAGGCTGCCTTTTTTATTATTATTATTTCTGTGAAAGTTGGAAACAAAATTATCCTAACTTAAGCAGTTGCTCCTTTTTCATATAATTCTTTTAAATTATACATGAAAAAATAAGAGATGTTGAGCAATGAGGTTAACAGAGCCATATTCCTCAGATGATGTGTGATGAACAAGGCTCAGTGCCAAACATTTTCAGCCAAGTCAAGTCACTCTATTCATGTTCATGTACCATAAAATTTGCTTTTACAAGGGTAACTATAACATTTGCATTAGAAAGGAACACATGAAATCTCAAAGTCTTTGCATATATCTTGAGTACTTCTATAGTGATATATAAAATGAGAATATGTATTTTAATTTTACATAAATCTTGGCTTCATATATGATGAAATTTTATAATAGATTACATTTTCTCTGGAGACTTAGGAAGCAAAATCTGTTTCCTTTTGTAGAAACACCCTATTCAAGGGTAACCTTGCAAGGTCTCAGGCCAAGGACCAAATCTTGTACATTTTAAGTTGCCCGAATTTGGAGATGCTCTTTCTTGGCTCTATGTTTAGTAAATCAAGAGCAATTAACAATGCCTGAAGGCATGAATTTATTTCAGATCTGTTAATTTTCATCATTTCAGATACCTCTTTCTCATCAAGAAAGCCAGGCTAATTGAGCTGCCACTGGATGGTCTGATGAAAACTGGTTGGAAAACTTATTTCAAACTCTGTGAATATCAAAAATACCTATTTTTCCCTTCTTTTTTCCCCTCTTTATCCTGTTCTGTCTAACCTTAGACTAGGAGGAAAGACCCTGAAGTCTTGAAAGCAATTATGAATTGAGAAAGGAAATATTTTTTTTTTCAGGTGGGTTAAGTGTTTCTAATATTCTATATTACTAATATTTTATTTTCCCAATTTCTTTGTGTTAACTTGTGTTTCAATTTCAGGGAGAAGAATTCATGTAGAGAACCTGAAATTTAAAAGAAAGAATCACTTTTTTTTTTGGTAAATAGTTTTGATTTCAGTACCTGCAAGAAAACAAGAAAACATGTTGTTTTTTAAAAAATGCCATAATCAGATCTAATGTGCAAGTCTCCCATTCTTCTCTTTCCTTCTTTGAGTAACTAAAATTTTTATCTAAGTAGAGATTTCATCTGCATCACCAAATTTTAATGACTGTGCTGTTGATGCACACATTAATTCTGAAATCTACAAGGCATATTGGTAAACTTGATAACGAAATTTTAAAATAAGGGTAGTTAAGATGTTCCTGAATGCAAAAGACATATAAGAGACAGCTTGAAAGCGTGTTAGCATGCTGTTAACCAAAAAAGCAAAGGGAAGGTACCTGCATATGCAGAGAGAGATTGAAGAGACATAAAGTGCATTTGAAACAATACCAGTGTTTGAAATTGGAGACCTCAGTGGATCATATGTCACAGCATATGTCAGTGATACCCACTGGGAAAGCTATACACCATCAGGAAACTCAGACTGTGGTCCTCAGGTCTTGGATCTTACTTGTTGATGTTCTGTAGACTATTCATGTTTCTCTTGACGTGTAAAGTCCAAAGCTGCATCAAATAGTTCAGTTGAATGCACCAGCAGTGTAGAGTAGATCAGAATAATTACTTATGTTACAGAAGATGTCATTTCTATTTATATGTTATGAAATCATATGCCATTTTGGAAATATTAAGAATTTTTTGTTATCCTAAATAGCTCTCCAATCCTTTTTAGCAGAGATAATTCCCCTGCAGCTATTCCCTAATATTTATTTGTGTGGCTCAACATTTCCACTTGCATATAGAAAGTCATATTTACCTGTCTTTTACAGAACTTATTTTAAGGTTTTCAGAGTAATTCTCCCTACATTATAAAGTAGGAGGCAGGCAAACACAGAGCAGGCACTAAACATTTCACCTTGCTCAGTACTGTCTGATAGCTTTCCATTCCCACTGAGCAGCAGAAAAGCTCATGCCTGGCCCGTTGTCTTACAACACAACATACTTTCATTCAAGCAAACATAAGAACCTGTCTGATCTTATTCAACATATTGTTTCATTGTCCATAGAGACTTCCCATCCATCAGCCAAACTCTTCCTTATACACCTTGCTCCTGTACAGTTAAATTCTCAGTTCCAGCTCCCTCCATATTAACCTCTTAGAAGACAGTTCAGATCACCTGTAGCAAACGCATGCATAGAGGTGGATAAGAGTTTTTTGAAGAGCATGCTTTTGTAATTTTTATATTCAAGGTAAGGAGAGCATCATGTAATTGTTGTCTTTCTTCAGAATGTACAAATGCTTCATGTACCTTCCTCTGGTAATTGAAACAAGAGCAAGAGAACTCAGGTTGTGGTGTTTGTGTATTAAAACACAAACCATGCTTTGCCTTCCTTTGCTGCTGCTGCTATGATACTTATAGGTAATTAACAGGTCAGGTCTGCTGTGTCTCTGAGGCCAAGGAATCTCACTTCCAGAAAAGGAGACTAATCACTACTTAGAGAAGACCCCTAATCATCCATTTAACTGCTAGTACACAGACTACTCTGGGAGAAAATCTTCTGAAAAAGTAAAACATGCAAACTAAGAGACCAATATTATAATACTTGACTCTAGATGACATTTTTCATTGCAAGGAATCTCAAAGTACTTCATAAGCAGCATATACTAGAACCACACCAAGCTGTCTAAATTTAAATATAGTGTGACTGTTCATAATGGATGACTTATCTCAGATTTCTGAGCAAACATACTACCTTCATTTACTGTAAATTATTATGTATATAGAGAGAAACACAAAAAACAAATTTTCTTATACTTACAGTTGGCATAGACGTATAAACAACAGTGGCTGGACTTCCACAGATGACAACCATCTGTTAGCTAGCACCCATGAACGTCAGGATATGTTATACTTTTTAGAAAAAAGAAATCTTTCCTATTAGCATTGTGCAAGTGGGGTTGGTTGAATTACGCAAAACCAGGACTAAACCTTAGGAAATCTCAGTTCAGTTTAATAACAAAAATTGCCGGATTCTGCACCTGGGATGGGGCAACCCCAGATGTATGGACAGACCAGGGAATGAGAGGCAGGAAAGCAGTGCCAGGAAAGGGCCCTGAGGGTCAGTAACCAGTTGGCCACGAGTCAGCAGTGCCCTGGAGCCAGGAGGGACATCCCTGTCTTGTGGGGCATCAGGCAAAGCACGGCCAGCTGGGCAAGGGTGGGGATTGTCCCGTTCTGCCTGGTAGTGAGGCAGCCTCACCTGCAATACTGGGGCAGTTTGGGGCACTGAAATGTAAGAAAGATATGAAGCCACTAGAGAGTGCCCAAAGGAGGGTAATGAAGATGAGGAAGGGTCTGGAGGTGAAGCGTGTGAGGACACTGAGGGCACTTGGTGTGTTGAGCTAGAGAAGAGGAGGCTGAGGGGAGACCTCACTGCAGGTACAACTTCCACGGGAGGGGCAGAGGAGGGGCAGACACTGATCTCTACTCTCTGGAGACCAGGGACAGGACACAGGAAATGGCCTGAAGTTGTGTCAAGGGAGGTTTAGGTTGGATTTCAGGAAAAGCTTTTTCCCCCAGAGGGTGGTTGTCTTGGTTTAGGCCAGTTTTTCAAAACAACCCTGGACTGCCTCCTTCTCCTCCCTCCTCCCAAAGTCTTCCTGGCACGGAGAGGGAAAAAAAACTGAAAAGAGCAGAACTCAAAAGAAACTGAACTGAATTGAAGCAGAAATTATATTTTCTAACATTTACATCTACTTATGCAATTTATACACACTGTGGGGGCCCCCGGGGGGACAAGGGAGAGGGAAAGAACAACAGCGAATGGGGAAAGAAAAGAACAAAACCAAAACAAATGAAGCAGACAAATACAACCAAAAACCTGAAAAAGGGAATGGAACAAACTGGCAAAAAGAAACAAAACAACCTCACAATCTCATCACGTCCCAAGCCAGGAAACCAGCCGAAGAAAAGGACTGCCCCAGCTCCTTCTCTGCCCCCTCGAGCCTCTGGAAACAGGAAAAAGCAACCACCTGCTATCTCCTCTAGTCCATCCTCCCTCGTTAAGTGGAAAGATATGTGTGGAATACCTTTTTAATGACCACTTCCTTAGTTACCCTCAGTTACTGAGGAAGCTTAAATCAAACCCATCACAGGGAAAATATTCAGATCTAAGTTCTTTCTCAAATATTAAAGTAGATTGAAACAACTGTACATTGTAATCAATTTTTTGCTTAAAGTAAAATGTGGAAAAAGTTCTTTGACTTGGTCAAAACCGATAGGCAAATGATTTTCATTTCTAAGAGTTTGGTAGGAGAGTTCACTTACTCTGACTATGATGAGCATCACCTTGGAAGCTTTCATGCAGTTTGTAAGATGGTCAGTTCCACATCCCAAATACTACTAAGCTTAATGTTTGACACAAGCCCAACTGTACCAGGATTTGCTCCAAGGCATACTGACAAAAGGCATGGTTGCAATTTTTTAAGAGACAGAATTCAATAATATCCCAAAGCTTGAAAAAATGAAAGCAGTATTTGGTTAAAAAAATTATTTGTGCATCATAAATTACATGTTTAACAGACTTACTGGTGGGGGGGTGGTGTTTCCTATATTATGTGGTACTTTGCCATTCCTCAGAAAAATACAAAAATAGAAAAACCATCTTTGAATTTCTACTAGAACTCCAGTGTCACTGGAGAACACATTTTTCTTGTAGGTGATGGCAACCCAGTATATGGCCTGTCTCTACAGTCGTTTCTGCATTTGCACTTTAAAAGCTTTGAAGGTAGTCTTGTGATGATGACAAACACCAGCAGAAAGAGAGGATGAATATTAAGACTTTTGATAGCATATCATCAAGTGCTGAAAATAAATCTGAATTGAAAACACGACACTGACTACTAGAAAAGGAAACATCTGATAATAAAAGTAACATGGAAAACAAAAATCCAAACAAAAGCCTTTTATGATAACCATTCTTCCAAACCAAGCTGAGACATTAAGAATGTCGAGGACAAGAGAAAACCTTTTGAAAACTGGAACTATCCTTAAACTTGCCTGATTTTTCCTGTTTTGTTTAGCTGTCAAGGGATAGAAGCTTATTTTTAAAACTCTGCAAAATGTTGTTTGCAAAGCATTACAAATAGCCATGGTAATTTTCTAATTCAATTTTGTATTACATAGCAGGAGGGAATGATGAGACACTTTCTAGGAGCCAACATAGACACCTGAAATACATATTTAAAAAAATCTATTTCTTTGAAATTAGTCATAGCAGTTGGCAGAAGTTCTACTAGAGATCTCTACAGATCTGTTAGAGATCATTTGCCTACAATGAGAGAATCCCAGGCTCAGATGAAGGATGGAATAGTTTTGTATTCCTGAGTAGGTACATAGTCCCTTTTCGTATTTAGTTGCAGGAACCTGGGTCTTCTTCCAAGGCCACAGGTGAAGGGAAAATCCATGGAACTGCAAACTGAGTTGAAGCAGTGGTGGAGGGCTGCGAGACACTGAGAAGTTTTTCTGTAGTTATGGTGTTGCTGCTGGACTGTGACTGTTTGATTCAAACTTAAGGTAGTTAATGACTCTGTTTGTCTAAGACTGTCAACATTGCCTAGAGTGTACAGTGAGTTTTCTTTTGCTATAAAAAATAAAAATTCAGATAAATTTTGCATAGTTTTGTCTTTGCCCTCTTATTACAAGTAAAGAGGATTTAAAGATTGATTTTACTTCTCAGCAAGTTGGTTTTGGCCATCCTCAAAAGTTCTGACATACAAAGAATGAAGTATCACGAATCATCAATACTTTATCCAACTCCACCCTACTGTGAGGTTTTGCTTATTCAAGACTGTCAAACTGGCATGATGAGTTGAACTTCAAATGCCAGAAATGTCAGGACTTATATAGATGAACATATAAATACAGTGATTGAGTCATGTTTTATGTTTAAAGTAACTACACATAAAACTGTCAGAGCAGGCCTCACAAATGTTACATTTTCAACTACTATGGAAGTAATGATTCTGCTAAGAGAAACTGTTTTATTTAGATGAGTAGTGGATGTTATTCTCTTTATTCTTTTGGTGATTCCACTCGAGATTTTGTAGGAATAAAAGTAGGGATGGTCTGGAGGTTTGTTTTTTTTCCCTCAATAGTAGTTGGAATTTCATTATGTGTTAAGGAAGACAAGAGTAAGGTGTAAGGGATGATGTAGTCCTGAAAGCAGTGTGAGTAAAACATTTGAATTGTGAATTCTGTTATGCATATTTGTAGATATAAGTAATAAAGCATTATCAACCACTGTACCTTGAAAACTATGTGCCTTAAATCTAAAGGTTGTTTTTTTCTGAAGAAACTAGACTTTTAATTTCTGTCTGTTTGTGACAGAGAACAGGTAGCTGGCTACTTGTTTGTTAGGCTGGACCAGAAATAGTTTTCATTGATGAGTTGCAGCAAGCGGCCTTGATGCACTATAAGGTTTTCAGTAGAATTGTTCTACTTCCAGCAGCTATGGTGTCATGCCTGCAGTTCTTACTTTATTTTAAGAGTGTTTTAATCACAGTCACGAATATCTCTCTTTCTGGAGCACAGATGGCTAACATTAATTCAAAGAATTATGAAAAGGAAAGAGTTAGATGAATTTTGTTCTTGAAAAGAGAAGCGTTAAACTATTTCAGTCTATTTAATCAATAATAGTTTTATTTCCTGTAACTACTGGAATCATAATGAAGAAAGGAGTGTTTATCCTAAAATGTATTTAATATAAAATCTCATTTTATAGTCTGATTCTACCAAGGAAGGCCTTCCAAAGGCCAAACTTTAATTATTTTGCTGTCATTTTATTTCAGATAAGAACTAAAGCATTTCTCTCATATACCTTTTCCCCCCAAAGATCATTACTAATAAAACCTGATTTTGATTTCATACAATGAAGAGTGATTTACTGTTAAACAGTATCTTTCAACAAAATTTCAAAGCCTGTTTATTGATAGTGCAAGAATGTGAGATTTATTGTACTCCAATGTAGTTAGAAAATATTAGTAGATAATTTCTGTAATTGGGAAGCAAATATCACAAATATGGTGAAGCGTTGTGATGGTCCCTGCTTAATCATCTGGCTGTGTAGAAGAATGTGTAGTCTAGAATTAGGAGTGCAGCTTACCACAAGTCAGAAGTAGACATTTTACCTTTCTACAAAAATAAGAATAAATTCTAACAATAGAACACTAGTTATTTAGTAAAAGAAATTGGATAGGGATTGTTATGTTACTGGATATTTGGGAAGGTTAGGTGTTATTTTTCCCCCACTTGTGGATTGATTTGTTCTTTAGATTTGGGCATTCTTGTGGATTCGGATAGCTTTCTTTGAAAGAGTGAAGACAAATTGCCTCTACACAACAGCTAAAGAAGTGAACTTTTCTTTTGTATCTTGCATTAGATGTGAGAAAAATTATTGAAATCTGCCTTGTGTGGGTAGTTCTCTTAGACTTCTAGTGTCACTATTTTGTGTTAATTATTTAGTGAAACTACAGCACAACCCTCCTATGAACCAAGTGACTTTTCTAAACACTGGGTGAAAATCACGCTCATTCTCTGTTTTAGGTCAAAAAATAACTAAGCTGAGCTGAGCAAAGGAGTTTAAACAGAGGGTAGTAAATTCACCCTACGTGCATGGGAAAAGAGGGATAACATTATCTTCTGACTCTTCCTCAAAACTATATGGAACTAAGCTTGCTCTCTTTTGTGTGCTCTGCAAAGACCAGCAGGGTCGTAGAATATGAGTAGAAAACCCCCTATTTTATATATACTGATGTGTCTTGGACATATGATGGATACAGAGCAGGCAGCTGGAGTGCTTTTGGAAGAACGCAGAATTCTGCAGTTGGAGAACTCTGTTTCTACAGGATTAGGCAACAGCTCAGGAAAGTTTCTTGAGAGATGTATTTTGGACTAGCTACATTTTGGGGAGACAGACACGGTCAAAAGGTGACTTTCTCAAGGTTCATTTTGCAAATTAATAATATCCAACAGCAACATCAGAAAGAGTAGCCAGGACAACACTGCACGCCCCTCTGTAACTACTGATAACCTTATAAAGATGATACTGCCCTGAGAAATGGAGCTTTTCCTTGCAGCACTTTAACACTTGTTTCTTCAAACTATGAGAATATGCAAAAAAGTATTTGATCAGAAGCATTCACAGTGAATATTCCATGATGAATTTGAGCCAAAGAAGCCAAACTCCCCTGAGCAGTCCTTCTCTGTGTCACGAGGTGGCAGTGCAGTGTGGGTTTGCAAATACAGCCTTAGTAATTTTAGAAGGAAAATTTTTTCCCAGAGAAGTTTGTGATTTCTGCTTGACTCTTCTGATTCTAGGTTTTCCTTAGAATCAGTCTTGAGAAGTGGAAAACTTGCAAACTGACTACAGTCATAGCATGAAGTTACATTTCTTGAAATTACTCTTAGGCAAGTCTATTTAATTAAAAATTTCAATGAGTGTATTTTACAGACAGACTGAAGACAGAAAAAAAGCCCAAGAGAAACTAGCAGTAATGATCTGGCGAATATCACCACAGGTTCAGCTATAAGTCACTATATCAGTTTACTCAATTAGAGCTGTCAACAGAATGCATCTTTAATGATTCATTTCTGTGGGGCTTATGCATAATCTTGAATTGGTGTTATAATGCTGAGACTTAACATCAGGGGATTCAGGCAGCTTAAACCAAGAAAGAAGTCAGAGAATCTGTTGTAGCTGAATTGCCCAAGGAAACAGGGATCAGATCATCTTTATAAGATGGGGAACTAGAATTGCTGCAATAAAATGTGTAATAACAGAAAGAGCAGGTTTTACTTGCAGTCTTCTGTGGATTTCAGTCTACAAGGTTACTGAACCCTGTTATGAAAGTACCTACTTTTCCTCAGGGGAGGGAGGGACTGATAGAGAAGGACTTTTTCTTTGCTACAGACATTGCTCTGTCAAAACCACTCAAAACAACAGGACCAAAGAATTGATTCAAACACACTGGAATTAAGATTACTGCCTATAGTTAGGGACCACTCTGAGAGACATTTAGTGCTGGGCTGTCTAACTGGCCAATTATGCTGAGCTCAGAGAGGACATCCTCTGACAGCCATACTCAGGTTCAAAGTTTTGGCTCCTCTCTCTGTGTGCTGTAGTGGACAAGGCACCTTACCAACAGGGAACAATAAAGGAGAAATGATTGTAAGTGGAGTGCTGCAGGGAAGGGTTACCATAGCTGCTGCCACTCCTCAGTCCAATAACCTACAACTTGCTTCCTCTCACCTCCCCACCATTGTGTCACGGGAGATGCATGGCAGAACTTGATTGCTATCTGGAGAAATGGAGTGATATAAGATCCTGCCTGTGTGCTAATTTGTGACATTTACAATGTTGAAGAGTAATATATGGGTAATCTATCATGTAATGTATGTTCTGTACTAGTTTAAAAAAAATTGAAAATAATAAAAACTCCTGCTCCAAAAATGGATTAGCTACCATCCATATGGCTAGCTAACGTAGTTTAACAGAATAGCAAATATAATTATATCAAGCAAGAATGTATTAGATAATCCATTTAAATAATCATGGGTCACTTTGTAATCATCTCTATGTGTTTACAGATAATTTGTATGGATTTCCTCTTCACACATTCCTCTTCTTAGAGCCGATGTGTGCACAGGATCCCAAGTCAAATGGCTCAGATTTAACAGCAGATGGCTTCTCTGTCTAGTTGCTATGTTGTTAACTACATCTATAAACAGAGATTATATACAGAGGTTTGGAATTGGAGTAGTCTAGGTATACTAGCACTATTGGAAGGGGTATGTAGACAAATTAGCAACATACTCCATAGGGCCATCCAACCAACAGAGATCCGTAACCAACTAGATGATCTGCAAGCTGAGATTTAATCTAATGTATGTACTGTACTTGAAATTAACTAAGAAACTACAGGTGAAAGAGGGTTAAACAATTTCTTCTTCTGGCACACAACTATTGCCATATGTCAGAGCTGATCCAACAAGCACTGCTTGATGTAAATGGGCAACTTGATCTGCTACTGCCAATATGCAGACACCTTGAAGGACTTTATATCCAAGTTCTAATTTTTTCTTTCTTTGCATGTGACTGGCTAACACAAGGAATAGTTAACAGTTCCTTTTTTAAATTTTATTTTCTCACCTGCTGCCCACTTAATATTCCCATAGATCTGGATATTTGGGAAACACTGTGTTCTCTGAGAGAAAGTCTCTCACTATGATTCAAACAAAAAAGTCTTCGTTGCTCTCCGCAAGAGAGTGGGTTGATCATCTTTGGTTTGATCAGGCATAGTGTCCACTAGCACCTTTGAATGTGAAAGCTGTGTGTATACTCTCTCAGCCTCTAAAAAAATTTTGTATTACTTGAGAAATCCTGTTAAAAGAGGAATGGGCTGGCATAGGAAAGTGAGGGAGGAATGACAAGAACTTTTCTTTTGTAAACAATCATAAGGTAGAACTAATCTCCTGACTAAATAAATCTAACAGCTTATGCAAAGCTTATTTTTTTTTCTCACTGCCAAGGACCAAAGTTAACTTGAAATTGTCTGTGTTTGTCAGTCAAATGATTGTGTTGGATCCAAATGTACTACAAAAACTAACATATCAACTCCTAACCTTCTCCTGCAATTCCTTCAGTCAGCATCCAGGTTAAAGAAGGAAATTCACCCTGTAGTACAAGTTTTAGTATTAAATATGCTCTTGAGGGGTGGTTTGATCATAAGATTTAGCAAAGGAAAAGCCAGCTGGAAGATATAAAAGCCATACTGGTATGCAAATTTACTTTTGGCAAGAAGTTTTATGCATGGAGCAAGACAAATTATAATAAATAGTCACCTATGTCCTTATCCTATACTGTTATTGATCCTATGCCTCTGCAGCCACTGTATGCACACCAGAGATTTGTAACAAGAGTCTGCAGTAACTGAAATTATGAAGATTAACTGGGATATTAGTGTGAAATCAAACTGACTGATTAGTATCTGCAGTGTCTAGAGTAAGGAGGGAAAGTGAATTAAGTGTTACATGTTGTGTTCTTTTGTACTATTTTTGTTACAAGGCCAAAAGAGGCCATTTTAATAATTTAATAAGATCTTCTGCATTACTCCTGCCAAAGATTCAGCCACTAATAGTTGCACCAAACTTGTTGCTTCTGGTTGGATTATATTTTAAAAAGACATTCAGAAAGAATCGTATACTTTTAGAAATGGCTTACCATCTCAAAGATGAGAAGACAGCACAGACAGCATGTGAAAGTAGATTAAACTACATGGTTTTATACCTTCCAAAATTTGAAATACACTTAATGGTAAACATTTATTTATAATAAACTGAGTACTGCACTTAAAAATCAAGTAAGACTACTGAGAGCCTGGATCTGGAAAGGTCTGTTTTACAAAGGTGCCTTTTGGGGGGTCTATATCTGATGCTGAATGAATATATACTATAAGCCATAACAGAAATACTGCTTTTCTACCTACCTTCCTATGTATGTATGTATGTATGTATGTATGCATGTATGCATGTATCTCTCTCTCTCTCTATCTATCGAAATACTTACAGATACAAAGCATATGCACCTCCTACCTTGTTTGACTCTCTCCACAAAATTACTGTATACTCTAAAGTTTTGAGGGCAAGAAGTACTAAAGGTGTAGGTATTTTCATGCATCTGCTCTTGCATGTTGTCTTATGCAAAACAGTGGGATAAACAAGAGCTAGTGCAATGGTAAATACACAGAGTTGGTAGGCTTAGCTGCAAGTAATAAGTGATCACCAGGAACTAGGTTAAAACTAAGGATTTATTTTTATTTTAATCCAGGAGAAGAATACATTTTTCCAGCTAATTTCCTGGCTTATAAAGATGATATATTTTCCCCTTTCTTCTAGAACAATATTAGAAATACTAGTAAGTTAGATCTTAGAAGTTTTTACAAAAATCATGAAAATAATGTTGAGAGTTGGCATCAGTCCAGTTTAGGATAAAAATTGACCAAGAGCTACAGCCCCGCATTTCCAAGATGACCTCTTTAATTTGCGATCTCCTCCAAGGACCTCCATGTAGCAGGAACATAATGTGTATGTCACCTGTAATAGGTAGTTTTCAATGGTTTAATCATTCCCCATAGACTCAGTGGTGCTCTTGCCATTGAATATTTTTGACGCTTGAGTGAACCTTAATGTTTTGGACTGCTGAATTAAAGAAATCACTGAGGGTGAACTAGAAAGTGTCTCCTGTATCTACAAGTGGGCAGAGCAATACCATTATCAGTAACTCAAACAGTGCAAAGCTACCAGCTCTGAAGTGACTGCTTTGCAGAAATACTACTTGCTTTCTCATCCCACATAAGAGTACAGAAAGGTGTGTGGATCATAAAATAGAATTACACAGAGTTAGTAGCTTGCCATGATTTAGTTACTGGAAGGAAAAAATTGGAACAAACTTGCACTTCTGTTGTTTTTAATTTTTTGTGGTTGTTGGACTTTGGTTTTAAGACTCCTAACAGAGGTTTTTAAATTTCCTTGTAAAATGGCACAGTTACTATTTCACAACATTTAACTCATAGTTTGAAAGGTCCTTAATTCAGCAAGATGGCTGCTGTAGCTGCACTCCCCCTCCCTGCCATGGCAAAGGACTTTAAATGCCAGTGCAAATTCCTTTATTTGCAATAATGGTCAAATTGCAGCTTGTCCCTGAAGGCATTCTGCAAAACTGATTATTCTCTTAATATCCTTAGCCCATTATATAAATGCCCCAGACAATTTAATATATTGATCCATCTTTCTGTTGAGCAACAAGTTTCTGTCTCCCAGAAATTTGTGTTAGTGCAACCTGGGCATATATTGAAAGAAATTGTTATTAGTGTTATTTACACTATTGCTAGCCCTGGAATGGTTACTGAAATACAGGCAAACAACCTATTTAAAGCATTTGCTGCCTAAGCATCAGAGTGAGAGTCCTAGGACATGGGTATGTGTATACTGTTGAATAAAAGAGAGTTCTTGCCCTGATCCTTTGATTCCCAGTACTTCTTGATTACTCACTCTCTTCCTGGCTCCAGACAATTCCAGCTCTCTCTCTCAGTAAACTGTGTGATGCTGTGGGATTATTCCTGCACAAGGAGGTTGGAAGTCACAAAGTGCCTCTTTGTCCTGGGGTAATCCATGATCATGTTCTATTTAGGCATTTATATATAGCCCCTGTCCCAGGAATTGACTCTGGTTCCCAAAATTGACTCTAGGTAAAAATTGAGATGGATTTAAACTTCCTGCTGATTGTTAAAGCGTCCCTAAAGAAACAAGTATACAGAGCAATAAGAAGTTCTGTCTCCATTAAACTAAGACTGCCTGTAAACATCTTGGTTGGTAACACCTCCTGTAAAATTATGAACTAATTGATCTTCTGGCCTCTATATCAAAAATAAGTTCTGAATTAACAAGAAATTCAGCTGACCCTGTTACAGTTTTGCTTTTTAACCAAGGACTTATATAAGTAGTTAGGATACCAAAGTTCAGTTTATGAGCAGTCAGAGTTGTAGTACAGTGCTAAATTTAAAATCTAGTCCTATTTCTAGCTGAAGGGAAGTTTTAGCCAGGTGGGGGTTGGTCTCTTCTCCCAGGCACTCAGCAATAGGACAAGGGGGGACGGGCTTAAGCTCTGCCAGGGGAAATTTAAGTTGGATATCAGGAGAAAATTCTTTCCA
>JAOXXN010000364.1:3133722-3156156 GCA_026770055.1 Myrmophylax atrothorax
ATAAGTAAGTAAGTAAGTAAATTCCCAACCACAAACAACTAGCTTTATCGCCCACCCCCCCCACCCCCCCCCCAGCCCATAATGCTGAATTGATTAAAATGGTGCTATATCATGGCATGGAATGCATACCTTCTTTTAAAGCTCAATTTTTGCCTTATTATACTTCTTTATCCAACTAATTAATTTAGGTTTCTATTATAATCCTTCTTTTAATCAACGTCTTTTCAACTTCTTCTTTCCACTTTGCCCTGATGCTTTAATTCCATGGATCTCAGAGCTCAGCAAGTATTTGACTTGCTAAATCTTTACAGGAATTTTTAACACAAAACTATTAACCTCAGACAAAGTGTTTTGGAGCTTTTCATTTGTATGCAGTAAGTATGCTCTTTGGAGGGGTGGGGGGAGTGAGAGGAAGAAACCTACAAAAGAAATATAAATCAATATCTTAAATTACTCAAATGTACTACAATATGGCCCCAGTAGCTGTTACATATTTTTTCCCTCCTTTTGAGATTCAAATACATATGCTCAGCAATTACTGTTACATTTGCATAATAGGACTTTTGTTGATTAGCATATCTTGGACTTCTGTTTGCATTTTTAAGTGTGGTTACTTTAATTCTCTAATTTGTCCTTATTCTGCCTTCATATTTTATTATACCTGCTCATGTTTTCCTTTGCTCTTGTTTTGTTTTTCTGAGGGCTTGCTGTCTCCAAAGCATTGTTTACTATTTGATTTCATAGTTAACATCCCACAGTAATGGCATACCGGGAAAGCAAGGCACATGACATATTAAAGTTTAATGATAAGTTGTGAAACCATGTGACAAATGCCATTCTTTCACAGGGGATAGTCACTGATGGACTGCAAGAGCGTACAAAAACAATAATATACTTTACAACAGTTACTCAGACTTTCATGCTCTTCCAAGTTTGTGTGCTCTGAGGGAAATATCTTGTGGTTACATCAGCTTTGTACATTTTATGAAATCTACATACTCTAACTGCTACTAAAGCCAAAACAGGTTGGACCAGATTCTTGGTGTTGCCACCTCAGATGAGATGCTTTGATTGATCATTCTCTTTATCTGCTTTAGAGGAGTTAGATTTAAGACAGTGTTTAGGTAGTTATTCAAATCTGAAAAAAAAAAAAAACCCAAACAAAAACAAAAAAAAAAACCACAAAAAACAACAAACCCAAAACCAAACAAAAACCTCCAAAACCCTCTTCAGTAAATCCAACTGGGTTTTCAGTTGTGTAGAAGTATTTAATACTTTTCTGTCAGGGAATCCTAGTGCCTTTATCTAAGGGATAGTACCATTGTTTGTAAGATAAATACCCTAATGTCCTTATTTGTTACATAATCTTATTTATTAGAGAAATTTTGTTGAATTTTATTTATCTTATCTGTAAAATACTGAAAATACTTTGATACCAGGGCAAAGATATATGTAATTTTGTGACCGTTGTTTCATTTGTTCCAATCATCAAAATTTAACAGATTCTTGGTACTGTCTTGCTTGTAATGTCTTGAGATCTCAAATGAAACAGTAGCCAAGTCGGGTTGGTCTTCCTGTTCATGGCTTTGCTCTGTGAATTCATTGATTTCTGTAATTAAATGAGTTGGAAGTAAATCCCAGCCCTTTGCTGCATGTAACTCATCAGAGCTGATGGCTGAATCTTAATAAGCTGTTTAGTGTGATCTTGTGCCAGAGCAGCTAGGTGCTAACAGTTTCCCTAGTGCTGTAATTCCATGTAGCAATCTGTGGTTGTAATTGATCTGCCAGGACAAAAGAAAGAGGAGGTGGAATGGCATTAGATTAAAATGAAACAGTGCAGTGCAGAGTGCTTAGCTCAATGAATGCGAAATTCTTCCCTTTTTGTGTGTGAGCTGAACTCAGTGGTTACAATTTTCTCCCTTCTTTCAAATAAATTGCAGCATTTCAGGCTCAGATACATGCCTGAAGAAAGAGATCTGAGCTTGTTCTCTGCTTGGAAAAGAAAAAAAAACAAGTAACAACCACTTTGAAATGCAAACATTAAGACACTTAATTACTAAAGATAGTGGCAATACCTGTGTAGTGTTCTTGTGTTCTCTATATTCTTTCAGTCTGCTGATGCCAATGCTGTGTAGTCAACATACTCTACAAGAATGAAAGAATAATGATATTATGATAGGCCTTGAACTAAAAAGAAATAATAAAAATAAAATAATAATAATAAAAAAAATAAAAATAATAATAAATCATAATCATCATAATAATAATACAAAACCAAATCAAACAAAATTCAAAACAGAAACCCCATCCAAAACAAAACAAAAAAGCCCACAAACCAAATACCCAAGACCTGATGCTTGTCTTTAAAAAGATAAACCAGAAGCCAGCAAATGGGAGTTCCACACCATAAAATGAGAAATTATGAAACTGACTATTATAAAAATAATGGTTTTTATAAGGGAAAATGCTTAAGAAATGAAATCACAGAACTAAGGAGGACTCTGTCTATTGTGCTCCTGGATAAAAACTTCCTAAGGATGTTGAAAACTTCAGAAAAGGCTTCAGCTGTCCATGGAGAAAAATTGCAGAACAGTTTGCTTGGACTGTGTAGGGGTTCCACTGCCTACTTGCTTCCTGAGGACATGAAGTTTAACACTCCAAACTGTGAGAAGGAAACCAACTCAGAGCACTCTGTTGTGTTTGTGGTGTTTCTCAGCTGAGTGTCTCGTCCCTACATGTGTGGTTCTTGGGCTACATCTCCCCATTGTCTGTGTGTACATTAAAACTAATCAGCTCTCAATGTGTTTCTCCACAGGCTCATACCGAGAAACATACGCTGCTTAAATCTTCCAATTGGCAACCCTTTAAAAGTGCTTCTCAGTCACCTGTAGCTTGTGGTGTAGCTGCAATCCATTGGCATCAGGGACAGAAACCTCTCCCTTGTCCCCCATGACACCGTCATACTCTCTACTCACCTTTCCCTTTGTACTTTTTCCTCCACTGCATGCCTTTCTGATGCTGTTTTTTTCTTGTCTGACAATCCAGGGAGACATTTTAGCACCTTCCAATACCTAAAGAGAGCCTACAAGAAGGCTGGAGAGGAGCTTTTCACAAGGGCATGGAGTAATAGGACCAGAGGGAATGGCTTTGAGCCAAAGGAGGGTAGATTTAGATGAGGTACGAGGAAGAAATTCTTCCGTGAGGGTTGTGAGGCCCTGGCACAGGTTGCCCAGAGAAGCTGTGGCTGCCCCATCCCTGGAAGTGTTCAAGGCCAGGTTGGACAGGGCTTGGAGCAACCTGGTCTAGTGGAAGGTGTCACTTTTAAGGTCCCACCGAAACCAGACCATTCTATGATTCTATGAATGGCTCAAGAAGACTTTTTCAACTGATATATAGCTGCCTGTGTTTTGGATTTGGTTTTGGTTTTCTCTTTTCTCACTTCTGGGGAGATCACCTGCACCTGCAGCCTCATAGAAAAAATGAAATAAAGCTGTGATTCACTCATCCATAAGTCACCCATTATTGACATGATTCAGTCTCAAGGTGTTCATACACAAATAAAAGTGCTCAAACATTGGAGGTAGATAAGACAGTAAAACCAAAAATTAGTTTCAAATAAATCACCTGCTAAGCCAGTACATGACATAGGTGAACAGAAATCACAAAGAGGAAGTTTAAGAGGCTGTTTCCTCCTGTTTCATGCTGAACTAAGCAGCTGGAAGCCAATAAAAACACTAAAGCAAAAATTGCTGGGATCTCCTCTACATTTACCATGTTTTCTTCAAAGTGACAAGCCAAAGATTCATGAGATGCAAAGTAAAAATCCAGTGGTCATGGCAGGGGAGAAATTATTTGGCTTGGTAATATGTTTTAGTGCCTTGAAAGTTTTAAGTATTATAAAATCGTAGAATCACAAAATGGTTTGTGTTAGAAGGGACCTTAAAGACCATCTTGTTCAAACCTCCCTGCCATGGTCAGGGACACCTTCCACTAGCCCAGGTTGCTCCAAGCCCCTTCCAACCTGACCTTGAACACTTCCAGGGACGGGGCAGCCACAGCTTCTCCGGACAACCTGTGCCAGATGTAACTGGACAATGTTTTCTTTTCTGTTTTTTTGTTGTTGTTGTTGTTGTTGTTGTTGTTGTTTGGTTGGTTTTTTTAATTGAAATTTGTAAATCCAGACATGACAATACACACACTAATTAGCATCATCCTACTGTGAATATCCACATATTTCAGTAGGCTTTAAAGACTTACAGAGAAACTAGACAAGTCCTGCTAGCCTTCTAGGGATCATTTAATGTTCTGCATAAGGTCTGAATAAGATGTAAAATTTTTTAGTTGAACTGTCAATGCCAACTTAGGGCAAAAATTTTGATCTTGACAGCTCCTAGGCAAGCATAACTTGTCTCCACACAAGCAAATTCCTCTCCTTATATGAAGATATAAGAAGATTGTCAAAGCAAGAATAGGAAAGAAGGGTATTAGTAAAATGAAATTGATGAGAATAATAGAATAGGAGTAAATAAAAGTAAATGAGCATAGCTGTTAATATGGAGGAAAAAGAATTTTTTTAAGGAACCTGAGGCAGAAAGTTTATTGAGGAGATTACACTGATAAAATTGATAGTTTTGGCATGTTGGTATGGTTTATCTGAGTGAGATGTTTTACTCGGGCTGTTACGAGAACAGAAGGGATAAAGCTGGTAGATGATTTGTCAGCAAGACCTCAGGGAAACCCACTGCTTCAGTGATCTCATTGCACTTAAAAGAGACTTTTAGTAAAGATAGTTTTCAGGCCATGGGGTAGTGCTAGAAAACAAGAGGAAATTTTTCTTAAAACAGAGGCAAAATTAAGTTACATGGTATTGAGCATAAGAGGAAAAGCCTAAAGGTTTCTGTTATGAATAGAAAAATAGCTTCCAAAATCTTATAGTTGGTAAGGGCACTGCTACTGTAATTACTTTTCTATTTCAGATAGAAATCAACATTAAGTGTAAGGGTTTTTTTCCTATGGACTTTAAATTGGGAAAATAAATGCTGAATAGTACTTCATACCATTTCTTTCTAATAGGTCATTAGTCCAAATCAGAAGAAAATTATGAATACAATAAATGAGGACTTTAATTGGATCAGCAAATAAATTAACACTAATTAACTAAGGGTTTTCAATGTTATTGTTAGCCAGAGTCAAAATTCAGTTATTGACCAAGTCAATAATTTTGCTAATACTCTGTCTCACTTCTAGTTCTGTGGTAAAGAATGAAATAAATAGAAATAAAAGATAACAAATGGAAAAAAAAGGAACAAAATGGAAAATATTCCTAGCTTTCAAGTTCTATTGATTTTTGAACTGCAGAAAATGGGTTAGGTAATTTAAAACACCACAGGAAAAAAATTCACTGCATGCTGGTAAAGTAACTCAGAAAGACTTTTATGTAATGCCACCATATGTAATCTTTAAAAAGATGTAGAAAATAAAATTGTTAATTCTCTCTGAACTGTTTAGTACCTATATCTATTCTGTAACTAAAAATGCACAAGATTTTACAGTCTCTTGTATAGGGTTGATGAAACACTTTCAACTCATTTACTGACGTGAGAATATTATCATAGAATCATAGAATCATTTAGGTTGGAAAAGAACTTTAGGAGTCCAGATGTTAGATCAGCACTGCCAAGCCCACCACTAACCCATGTCCTTAAGTGTCACATCTACAAGTCCTATGCCTCCAGGGATTGTGACTCCACTCTTGCACTGGACAGCCTTTTCCAATCCTTTACAATGCATTTTGGTGAAGAATTCTAATTTTCTCCCTGAACAACCTCACAACATCCCTGTCATCCTCCTCTGTTGCCTACCCTGTTCTCCAGAGGTGATACACTCCTTTTTTCCCCAAATTCCAGACAAAGCTGTCTATTCAGACAGGCAGATCTCCTTCCCCCTGGATAATCTTTTGCCACATGGGGCCAGCCTGATCCTGTATCTTTAATCTTTCTTTCTTGAAGCATATTCTGTCTTCCTGGACTCCTTTGCACCTCAGATCTGCCTCCTAAGGAACTCTCTCAACAAGGCTCCTAAACAGCCTAAAATCTGCCCTCCAGAAGTACCAGATGGCAGTTCTGTTGACCTCTTTCCTTACTTCTCCGAGATTTCAAAACTATCATCTCACAACTGCTGTGCCCAAGACAGTCTCATACCACCACATCTCCCACCAGTCCTTCTCTGTTCATAGTCTGCAGGTCCATGGAGGCACCTCCCCTGGTGGTCTTGATCACCAGCTGTGTCACATGCTCCAGGAACTTCCTAGTTTGCTCCACTCTACTGTGTTGTATTTCCAGAAGACATCTGCTAAGTTGATATACTCCATAAGAAACAAGTGCCAGCTGCCTATAGAATATTTCTCCTGCCTCTACATCCTAGTTGGAAGGACTATATCATTTATGATATCCATCTAAAACAAACAAACAAACAAAAAACCAAAAAAACCAAACCAAATCAAACCAAAAAAGTAAAAAACCTTATCTTTAGGAATTCTGAAAGGCCTGGACAAGCTCCTTGGCCCATGGATCAAATGGTATATTTAGAATTTTTGGAACATCAGGGATATTGCATGTGTTAAAAAGCTAGATAACATGATTTTATGGAAAATTTGTCAGGACTGATTTCCTAAGAAAGCACTCAGGTGGCTCTCTGGGCAGTGTGGAAACCTCTCACAGGCAACCTCTTACACCTACAAATAGATATGGAACCAAACACAATCACTTGTGTCACGACCTTGCTCTTATTTCTCCTTTGTTACAGTTTTATCTCTACATGGGACTACAGACTGCTGTATCAGGTTGTGAGGGACAAGGAAACAGAGAGGGAATCATTAAAATGTTAAATAAAATATAAAATTCAAAAGTCAAGAAAGTAATAGATTTATAAAACGAAGATATGATTTCGTTTTTGATTTGGAGGAACTGTTTACCTACCTCTGAACTTAGACCTTTACAACATCTCAAGGTGGTCATGGAAATACAATTGTTACCTGGAAACGGGGCTAGAAAGGCAAAATAATGGGAACCCCCCCCAAATTTTATTAAACTGTGTAAGAAACCCACTCATCTGATCTAGAAAATTAAATATTATTTATAATGTAATGCATCAGAAAAATCAATAACAGAATATGTTAACATAAAATAAAAATTGTAGCAAGTTAATGTAGATTTTTGAATAACAGTATTGACCCAAGATTATAATCAGCAAAATGCATGAAGGGTAATCCAGAGCATGTTTAGGAATAAATGAATTCAATTTGAATGTATCACTAAAATTATTTTTTGATCTAATGGAGGGATAATTGAATTCTTTTTCTAATCTGAAGCAGGGGAGATAGTAGCACCACAACATAATTACTTGTCTGGTTAAATACATCGTCCTTTTTTTGTGGAAATAATTTGCTTTCAGATTCATGCTGAGAAGCTTCCAGCTCCTCTTTATCATAATATAATTTAACAAAATGTAGCATTCCTTCTTCATCAAATTAAACCAATTTGTAAAATTGGAGAGTCTTCGGGTCTCAGCTCTTCAATCATTCTCTGTTGTTGCACTCAGATGAAATAACAGGGCATTAAAAGTAAAACCTTTGTAAAGGGACTATCTTTTCTTATAAGTAGGACTTAAAGGAGAAGAAAACAGGGAGAAGATGTCCTTCAAGATGGAAATGACTCGAAGGATTTTGTGAGAAGTACACAGACTAAATCCTTGGGTTACTGGATCTCTGTTTCAGACACCTCAGGAATGCCTGAAGCCAGAGCAGCTTACTCCAGCAGAATCATAAAAACATACTATCATTAAGCTGGAAAAATACCTCTGAGTTCATTGAGTCCATCTGTTAACTCAGCACCACTGCGTTCACCACTAAACCATATTCCAAAGTGCCACACATACTTTTTGAACACTCACAGGGATGGTGACTCCATCACTGCCCTGGGCAGCCTGTGCCAGGGCTTAACAACTCTTTTGGTGAAGAAATTTTCCTTACTATCCATTCTAATCCTCCCCTGGTTCAGCTTGAGGCGATTTCCTCTGCAAAGCCTCAGGCTGGATAACTCTAAGTATCAGAGATTATCAACCACAACCCCCTCAAATGCCTCCTCATTTAACAGAGCAGGAAAATTGATTCTGGGTCTTGCTTTGGTTTTGCTGTTGCTTGCAGCAAGTCCTGATGTGAAGTCAGGTAGGTACTTAATAGGTCGCTAGCACAGGCTCTCTCACATTTGTTGCTACTGGAAAACAACAGGGTTGCCTGTTTATTTTGAAAGATTCCTTCTGTATCTCAGGCTCAGAATTATCAGCCATGTAAATGACTTTTAGAAGTTGTGAACTTCTGATGCTATACACCTTTTTAATACTTTGTGAATTGTTCTTGTCTCACAGGCTCTGATTTGAGAGGTGATTCTTATTCAACACATCTCACTGAATAAAGTAGGTGCAGGTGGCCCATGTCAGGGAATTATAGAATTATAGAATGGTTTGGGTTGGCAGGGACCTTAAAGACCATTTCGCTCCAACACATTGTCACAGTAGTACTTTTTCCACTTTCACTTCGACAGGTTGCTCTAATTCCCATTCAATCCTGAATAATTCAAGGAATAGGGCTGCCACAACTTCTCTGGACAACCCGTTCCAGGGCCTCACCAACATTTTTCTCTAGAATGTTCTTAATTAGTCTCTTACTTAGACCCTCTCCCATAGAAATCTGTTGCACTTGTTATTTCAGGAGACTGTGGTGACTAGATCCAGTATAGCTAATAGTACAGCCGAGTAAGGGCAGATCTACAGAGCAAAACAGTCATTGTTGAGGACCTGATGTGTGTGCTTTGACATTTGGAGGACTTTTCTCCAAACTGTGATCCAGTGCTGTCTCTTATAAGAATTGTACTGGTGGGCATCAGTCTGGTACTGCAGACCATTTTCTAAGTGAATTGGTGTGATTTCACTTGAGAGGAACCCAGTACACACACTCCAGGAGACTGACCTGTGAAATTGTAACCAAAGCTGAGGTGGTTACCTAAGCATCATGAGTGAAAATAGCTGAGATACTGCCTTGCAAAATCTTTTTCATCTCAAGTGAAACTTTCATACGACATTCAGGTTCCATATTTATGGGAATATTGGGGATTTTCTGTTTTAAAGGCTGGTCTTTTGGACCTGCTTTGTTTGGAGTAGTAGCACCTAGACTTCTAAAGGTTTTCTGTCCTCTACATATCACAGAAAAGTTGGACAGCTCATTACTTATATGTTTTTGGGGCTTGCCACTGTGTGATTGGTCTGCTTTCAAGTTCCTTTCTACAAGTTACATATATTGGGGAAAGCGTCCTTTCTTTCATTATTGGTTTGTTGGGGTTTTTTTGGCTTTCCAAGTTACAATATCTCTATATGAATCAATTGTTTCTGGATACAAAGTGATCCACAGTAACAATATGGGAGGCAACTCCAGTGATTTTAAAGGAGGGTCTCTCCCCTGCATCCTGATAATGTTTTTTAAAATTCAAATCCAAATCTGGACTCTACTACTACTCAGTAAATGTTTAACTTGAAGCATTTTAAAGGAAACTGCAGAGAAAACTCAAAACATTACACTGAGCGCATCAGTGTCAGAGAGATTTAAGCCACCTTCAGACCAAACATTGTTGTCCCCCACACCATAATCTTTCCCTGTGATTTGACTATGAACTAGTTCTCCAATTAGTGTTGTACCAAAATGTGTGAATTCAACCTGGATGCTATGCAACTGGTGAATTGATGGAAATAATGTTGTATTACTAAGTAGCTGAGCCACAGGTAATTAAATAAATTGTAAAATTGACAAGAATCCTTTACAACCTGGAATTCATTTCAGTAAGAAAAGCAACTCTCTCTCTTTAAGGACTCCTTTGTCATGTTTCCATGAAAAAGTAATAAATAAACAATAACACCCCCCCAAACCAATGAATAAACAAATTCAGGTTCTTTCATGTTTAGTCTTAGTTTTAGCTGAGGACCCATTGGTGCATTTTAACTTTAAATGAGAAGTCCTATAATCCATAAGCAAAATTATCATTCACCTAATAAGTTTATAGCTGCAAAGGCCAAAGTACGTCTGCCTTTTACCATTTCTGCATTTACTGTGTCTGAGCAGATTTGAAGGGGAGCTGGTAGAAATACAGTAACCATGAATGTAATACACAGAAAACTGATCTGTTCTTCTACAAAGGCAGTTAAAGTTGAATGAAAATTTATAAATTTAAAGGATGGAAATTCTAGCTAGACATTTTATTGCTGAAAGTAATTACCCTTCATCTCTGTTTCTCCCACCTCCCCCAGTCTGTGCTCACTGTCTAAAATAGATGATGGAATGGTTAAGAATTCTCTCTGAGATACAGTAAGATTATATCAATTATTTAGAAGTGCTAAAATTTTGGCAGGGACATAATCCACCTTCTCAATTTGAAGACAATCTGGAGATTAATACAAACATGCATTAAGGGAAGAAATTCAGGCAGGGTAAAGCTAGTGTGACAAAATGAACACTTGTACTCCACTATTACATCATGAGCAGAAGAGAATTAGCTGTCAGATGATAAACAGGATGAATTGCCTGCTTGGCCACCTCATTTAAGTGAGTGGTGTTTTAGTGAATTTCTATAGATCCTGGTTTTCACCAAATATTACTACAACAATCCCACCTAGCTTCAGAGCTCTTCTTGACAATGTGTGGGGATGCATATACCAGGCAGGGGAATGTGACACAAAAGCACCTGATATTGTGGGGATCAGATATTTTATGTCCACATAGCTCAGTACCAGTGATCTAATCAGCTTTAGCTCAGGTACTGACTAACTACATCAGTACAATTACTTTTTAATCTTCATAGGTCTCATTAGATGAGATCTCACCCCAGGATAATCTCCCCTTGTCTTTCTGTTATATCCCATGAATTGTAACATACTAACCGTCTTAAAACCTGTACGTGGATAGAGCAGGGATTTAAAGCCAATCTGTAAAGCTTCACATTTCCTTTAGTCCAACGTATAACACCACCCTTCCATACCAAGGGATACTATAAACTGCCGTAAGTGGAAGACGCTTCCAGAAACAAAGAAAATGAGCCTTTGCTTTTTTAGAAAGACTCTTTCATTCTTTATACAGAGAACCTATATCCTGTGCTAGAGGCACTTTTCAGCCTCCTGATCTTGCTATTCTCCAGTAGAAAAGACCAACAGACCTTTGACATTGATTGTTTTTTCCTTTCTTTGGACCATAAAACTGACTAGGTGAGCCTTTTGGACTCAATCCAAATATTGGAATTAAGTTATTTCCACCAGCTGACTCATAAGAACCATCTTGTCTACTATACTTACATTTCTTTTATATGATGGGTGGTCAGAAGTATCCTTTGTGCAAACTGGTGCTCAAAGAACACATTCTGTGAATAAAAAATTGGGTGACGACTGGTTATATCTGATTTTCTACCTCATAAATGGATTTATAGGTATTTGATGAGGGATAATGTTGAAATGAAACTTTGTTTTTTGTTTCAGGTTCATGACATCTACTTGTCCCTCCTTATTTGTGTCTCTCTCAAATTTCTTTGTGCTTTATATGGAGTGAATTCATATTATATCCTTCTTCAAATAACTAATAAGCAAAAAAAAAAATTATACTCAATGTCGTTCCTCATGGTATTGGTAGGACCTGGATTACCCCTCAGACTTCTACTTTTTCTTTTAGATTTGACTGAAATTGGCCAGAGGGTTCAGTGATATTGTGGAAACATGGACCAACTCAATATCACACAGACAGCATGACCATATAAGCCACAGTGCCTTAGGAATAAACTAAGAAAAGCACTTATCTGACACAGCATGAGGAAAATCATTGGGATAAAAAGAAAACAGTAATTAGATATTCAGACTAAGATTCAAAATCCTTTATGCTGTTTTAACTCTTAGTATCTGTTCTAAAATTGGTGTATATCAGCAGGAACTTTCCACTGACTTAAAAGCGGTTTGACGCAGGCTCCTAACAAAAGGAAATGAAGGGCTTGGAAATTCAAAATACAAAATGTAATGATGTTGACTTACTGTACATTCTGGATAAGCATCCTGAGTAAACCCATCCATCATTCGCTTATATCTTTCTATGACATTATTTTATCTTGGACCTAACAAGCTGTTAAAACACCTTACAATGTTTTCTGATAGTAAGTCAAAAATTATGCAACAGCATAATTCAGTGGAATGATAATTAGCTGTGGCTTTATTGAGTGATAAAGTGGCACTCCAGTTCTTCAAAGCTGAGAGTCACTGCTGTAGATATTCTCTTTCTAGCACAAGAGATGCTTTTCAGTTTCACCTGCAGGAATATTTTCTTGAAATTACTCAAAACCTCACTTGCAAAAACATCTGTTTGCCCCATGTACCAAAAGTATGGCTTCAGGGTAGTAGAATCTGAGAGTCATTGATTAGAAGAAAACAAAAACCAGCACTGTACAGATGATACTCTATTTCAGAAGTGAAGAAGGGAAGAAAGTGAGATATTACTCTGGGGAGGCTATAGTAGGGAAAAAACCCCTAAAACATAGATTGTGAAAAGATTAAAATTTTAGTATGGTTCAACTTGAAGATTAATGGGAAAGGATGAAGATGAATGAGAAAGGATGAGTTTTGTCATCAGCTTCCAATGAAATGAAGACACCTGATTTGATTATAGTGTTTTAGAAAGTCTAATAGCATATGAGAAACACTATGCATATACTTCTGGAACTGATTTCAAAGTGCATGAATTTTAACTAAAAATTTAACTATAACTACTGAATGAGGAATTGCTAGCCACGTCCCTTTGTGAGGCAGTTCTGCTCACTCTTCAGAGAAGCACAGCTGCAACTGTAGTCCATTAGGGGACTTCCAATTCAATAACTATGTCTTCCTTAAGGAAGTTCAAGTACCTCTTCTGAATGGCTGCTGCTTTTGGGCATGTGGTCTGAACACCCTCAGAAGACTTAAGTATAAAATCATATTATAGCACATCTGGAGCAATTTTGGACTTCAGAGTCCTCTCTCTCTCTGTTCTACACCTGTAGGTGCTCAGATGCCCACACTGTGGGCAAGGATGCCACTGCTGTTCAAAAGGCTGGTGTCTGCTCCTCTATTATGTATGCTGCAGATTAAATATCTTTCAGTTTAGCAGAATATTGCCAATACTACATATAGGAGTAATAATAAGTTGAGTGTCTTATGGGCTGATCACTGTGAGTCTCTTCGGGGCAGACAAAAACATTAGGAAAATTAACTTGTTTACATTTAGTTTCTTCTTAAATAGCTAAATATGATCAGAGGTTTATAACTTCTGTGTTTCTCTCTGCTGTCTGCCCAATGTTATCCAATTCCTTCTGGAAAAAGATAGGAAAAAATTTAAGAATCTTTTTCTGACAGAACACTGTCAAATATGAATCAGTCTCCACGAAGTTCAAGTACATATGAAGTGAAACTTTAGGCAAAAAACCTAAAACAATTCAGCAAATGGAAAGCCTGTTCCGTTTGTTTGCTTCAAGACTTATAACATTATTACTGCTATAATTATTTTTAAAAGACATTTTGCATTTTTGCTCCAAATTTCTCTCAGTGTCACAAGCTCTAATTAGTGCTAATCATCCTCTACTCCTGGTAAAATAACTGCAGAATTCCATTACCTTTCCAGCCAAAAAGGTTTTGCGCTTGCCAGCTTCTTTATACTAATGCTTTAAGCCCTGTAAATGGAATGGAAGCTACATAAATAAAGTGGAAATCTGAAGAGAGCACTTCTAGAAATTACGAGTGTTTTAAAGCAGTTCCATAAATATGGGGGTAAGTCTCCATGGGCAGATCCCCTACTTGAAACTTAAAAGACATAAACCATCACAGGTGGAGAATCTGTGTAGGTACATTAACATACTGCAGTAACCAAGATAATATGTAATTTTCTAGGTACCAAGCTATTGCAGGGTTGACCTTTAGGGTCAGGTTTGGCTCAGAGCCAACCAACTACTGTGCAAGGCTTTACCCAGCAAGCTATGGAGCTGTGGTCTTTGTGGTTGGGGTTTTTTTCATGAGAATATGCAAGAAAAATAAGGAAAACTAACAATATCTGTGAAGGTAAAACACTTTAATCATGATAGAGAGTTGCTCGACTTTCCAAAACTGTTTCAATTCACACAAAGCATCCATTTACAGTAGTATCTTACCCTTTAATAGAGAGTTCTTCCAGCAAGGCAGAACTTTCTAAACTTTTCCATGTCTATCTGGCAGTTCAGTTTTACAAAAATTGCAGCGATTGTTAAGGCCATTAATATGTCTGATGATCATCACAACCCTGAGTGCTGTATCTTTGTATGATTCCTTCAATTTTCTTTAACTTCCTTTAGAGCCTTCTGATTTCTAGAAAATGCCATTTTTTAAAACTAAATAAAACCGGTGGAAAAGTTTATGTACCCTTGTGTTACAGTTCTTATTTTAAATTTAATAGAAACATTTCACAGGTTTGCATCTCTTTGGACAACTCCAGGCATAGGGCTGAAAACTTATCTGACTGGAAAATGCTAGATTTTGTCCAAGGCAGGACTAGACATCTCTTGTAACCAATTCAGTTTGCAGATTCCCATTTCTGGAGAGTTTGAAAAATTCCTTAAATAAATAGTTTCTATTTTCTATGCTTCCTGAGATCAAATATTAACTGCTACTGAATCCTGAAAATCAAAGTCTATATTGCCACCTCTGAGTCCTTTTATACATTTATAATTTATAAATTCCCCACTTAAAATTCCACCTGCCCAAAAATATCTGCCATCTAGTATTGTTTAGGGATCAATAGAGCTGTGGCAGTTTGAGGAGTTATTGCTTGTCAGTTAAGCAAAGTAACTGATCATATATTCTTAGCCTGCTCCAAATGAAAAGTGAGTTAACATGACTTCCTTTGTTGAAGAAAAAATGAAATGACACTACCAAGAAATTTTAGAGCAATTTTTAGTTACCTATCAGAAATAACCATGTTACTTTATATTTGGCAATCCAAGCTGCTGGTATAAACATACCTATACTGGATTCCTAAATCTGGTAGCATTTACAACCACTGAGACAAGTAAGGAATTTAAATTTAGCAACTCTTTTTTCCTATTCTAATGTATTTTCCACTCTCTGGACCTCATTTGATGCTTTATTTACTTGTCTGATATTATTGAAATCTTAATTTAAGAATTTTAACAGAGAAAGGATTGTTTTTGTGTTTGCCGCTTCATTTGGTAATTATGCTTCAAATCATTTGCAAGGAAAATAAATTTCTAAGTAGTGCACAAACAATACGGAATGCCAAAGCAGAAAAGTCAGTATTTACTAACTGAAAAAAAGAGCAGACCTCCAATACTGAAGTAATAAAGATAACACTGGATCAGAGATTGCATGCTGAAGGATTAAAAAAATAATACTTTACAAAAAGTCAGGAATTTATATATATATGGTAAAGTCCAAAGAAAGAGAAATACTTCCTTGTCTTACTTGATTACAGCTTGATTTTGAAGCATCCATGTGGCTATGGAAAAAGTAAATGCAATCCTAACAGATGTGAAATGAATTTTCTGTAGTAGTGGTACAGAAGAGCTAATGTTGTTATACAATTCATTTATATGATCTCCCCTGGAATATTGAATTCCATCCTTGCCACTTTTACTCAGAAAAAAAACCCCACTTGGACACAGAGAAGGATCACCAGAGCAATGGAAGACTGATAAAATAAGGAGAGAGATATTATTGAGATCAGAAAAGAAATCTTTGGAGGAAACAGAGAACATAAATGGGGATGTATATATGTTCTGTAGCTCTACTTATTCTTTCTGGAAATGAATTACCATGTTAATTCCGTCCTGGGTATTCAGCACCCTAGCAGATACTTGAGCTCACAGAAATACTTAGATGTATGTGAGCATTCTCTCATGGCATCTACTAGGCTGATTGTTCTCTGGCAGATGTGGCCCAAAAATACCTCTCCTTTAATCTGGATTCTAGGTTCTATACCATGTAGCACAGTTGAATGTTGTTGAGAAGCTGTAATATTAACCTTTAAGAAAATATAGCCTATTCACTAGGTGGATAAAGAAATGCACAAAATAAACTAGAAGTCTTTCCATAGAAAACAATTGAATTACATAAGGTCAGGAGAGAGGCATTTGAGGCTTTGTGCACTCTCTTTGTATGCAGTATTACAAAGAGAGGCTAAAGAGAATGTGAAGAATCCAATCTTGTTCTGTAAATCTAGAAGCCGGGACCTTTGTTATCAGCTGACATTCTCTGTACCTATATCCAGCAGAAAACTCAGTGCAAGTGAAAGCTCTAGAAGTACTTTCCTGAGGTGTAAGTCTCCTTTTCCCCACAGCTGTGACAGTGTTAATAGCCGTGTAGCTAATCCTTTCATGGACTGCCACAGCACAGCCCCTGACTTCACACTTGCCTGTTTCTTCCTTTGTCTTTTTTAATTAATAATCATCAAATTGTGTCCGGATGGTTCTCCCCTCTCTTTGCTGCTCTCACAACACCCACACTCACTCACTCAGCAAGGGGGAGCAGAGAAAGAAAGGCAGGATGGGGGTGGGGGAGATGCCAGCTTGAAATTAACAGAGACAATTGCAGTTGACATAATGATACCACATAATCCTAGCAATTAAGTCACAGAACAGCACAACGAGTTCATTTTCAATGCTCGTGGCATTGTTTCCGTCTTCCCTTCTCTGCCTTATGCTACATGTAGGAAATAAGGGATTACAAAAGTCTCTGTTCTCTTTAAGAAGGCTGTTCTTAAAGACTTCAGCCATCCTGGCTGTCATATATGGATGCAGGGGCTAGATGCAGTCATCCATCCATTCAGTCCATTGGCTGACAGCAGATGACTTTGCACAGGGTGGCACTTGGATTTACCCTGGGGGGGCGGGCGGGGGTTGAGGCTGCACACAGCTGTGCCATCTGTTCCAATAATGCCACATTACTCTCTAAACTCAGTAATGAAGGCTCTTGAGTAATCTTTCATCAGAATGACTTCACAGCATTAAAAATGCATTTCAATACATAGCTTGTTTAAATATTTAACCCTCTTTGGCTTTGAGAGATTGATTCAGATCCATGGTGTTTATATGTGTACGAAACATTGATTTTCATATGTAGACCTGCATTAATTCATGAAGACATGAGTATGCACAAAGAGTGATCTGTGATAAACGGACTCAAACTTCAGAATGTAACTGAGGATTACTGGTCTTCTGGCTTTGATTTCCCTCAGTGTGTGAACTTTTCCTGCAGAAGAGTTTTACACTGGACTAAAGTTAAACACACCACAGACTGGTATCCAATTAGCTTTAATGAGAGTTGTATCAGTCTCATTTACCTGTCACCCTCTTTTGGTTCTATTCACTGTCTGTCCTTTATCCTGATTTTCAACCCATCTGGCATTGTCAGCTCAAGCAGTGTAATTTTATCAATATATTTTATCTTTCTTTTTCTTTAGAAAGTGCTTTCCAGGGGGCAGGGAGTGCAGGGAATTTTGGTGGGCTTTGTGGTTTGTTTTGTTTTGTTTTTTCCCTTTTTTAATGGTAATTTCCTTTTAGGTTTCTGACATATTTAGCTAGCAGAAATACATGCTGTCCTGTAACTGTCAGGCCTTATTATGGCATGGCGGTCCTGACACATACAGGCTGTCAACTCTGCTATTGCTGGGGAATGATCGGGTGCCGTCCACAACACTAAGTCTTCCTCCACTTATTGATAAGTCCTGGGTGAGAACGTCTTGGTACCGACCATGGCTGGCAGAGATTATGAATGGCACATTGCTCCAATCATGCTTTTGGCTCTTCCATACACAAGTTTTGGAAAGATAAAGCACCAATATCTGTGGGGAAAAACATAAAAAAAGACAAGATAGGAACATGAGCTGTGACATAGACAAGATATTATTCTTATTAAATAGTTGTTCTGAGTATTTGAGTATTAGTGAAGAGAAAGCTGGTCAAAATCATGAAAGTATTTGCCATGTGGGTACTTAAACAAGAGGTACCCAACAAAATTGTACTTAGTACATTATCTGTGCCAGTTCTCATTTATAACTTAAAAGTTTCTTACATTCCAGGAGCGATACAATGTCCTGGTTTAGGCTGGATTAGAGATAATTTTCTTCACAGGCACCAGTATGGAGATGTGTTTTGAATTTTTGCTGGAAACTGTGATGATAATACAGGGATGTTTTTGTTATTGCTGAGCAGGGCCTGCTGAAGGCTTTGGTATTTTTCTGCATCTCTCACCACACTGTTCCACCAGAGAGGAGGCTGAGGATGCACAAGGAGTTCAGAGGGAACACAGCTTGGATGTCTGACCCTAAGGGGCAACAGGAATATTTCAGTGTGTATGGTGTCATGCCAAGCATATAAAGCTGGGAGTAGAAAGAGGAAGTGGGAATATTTGAAGTGATGATGTTTGTCTTCCCAAGTAACCTTTACATGTGATGGAGCCCTTCTTTCCTGCTCAGGGGAAGTGGTGAATGAATTCTTAGTTTTGCTTCACTTGCACATGCAGCATTTGCTTTACCTGTTAAATTGTCTCAAACCATGAGTTTTCTTACTTTTGTACTTCTGATTCTTGACTCTATCCCACTGTGGGAGAGGATGTGAGTGGCTGTGTGGTCCTTAGGTGATGGCTGGGGTTATACCATGACATACATTCATCATATTTTTAAGAAAGCGCATGAACTATGTTCCCAGAATTTGTATATTAGCCTGTATGACTTTGTGTGCAAGTTATATACCAACACACTCTGAGTGAACTCAGAGCACAAAACTTGAGCTTTACATTCTCTTTTTGCAAAATGAGAGCCAGTTGCAGAATGGAAGTTACGTGTTGTGTTTGGCTTTACTTTAAGAAGAGTCTGAAAAAGCCCACCTAAACGGCAATAACAGGTTTGGAAAGGTAGCCATATTTTTGTACTCAGTATTTTGTAATTTTGCATAATGATTGAACAGACTTCTCATTACTACCCCAAAAATGGCATCCAGTGTTCTCCCACAGTATTTAGTTTGCAATATTATCTGATGGTATAAATGCTAGCAAGATTCATCAAAGCCATTGTGAATTATAAATCCCTCCATGTACTTCTGCTTCATCTGGAACATAAAGAGTAAAAAGAATCAAAAATGTATGAATCATAGGCAAAATAACTCAAATTACGGAGTAGAAAAGAAGTGAGAAATGACAAGTAATAATGTGCTATCTTAAAGTTATTGCAAGAATGTGTTTCTGATAGAAGTAATGGGCTTGCTGTTTACAAAAGTGTATTTGCCCTTTAACAAACCCAAGCAGAGCTGTTCTTTCATATATAGATAGATATAGATATATCTATCTATCTCAGGAGATTTCATCCTATGTGCTCGCATACACACAAAACCATATATATATATAATATACATATATATGCACACCTATGCTTTCAGAGACACATGTGTGAGATGTAGAAATAGGCTTCTCTCTATAAAAATCTAGATGTAGCATTATCTGTGTCCACAATCTGTGTACCACAATTGCCCTGTATCAGCAAGTGCCTATTGACTCCCATTAAATGTTGTTCAGTGGGGCAGAAGGTGTAGCTCCCAGCTACAAGAGGTTAAGGAGGCTTTTGTGGGAAGGCAGATTACTGCATAATTTGATGGAACAGCACTTATTTTTATCAGATATTAAGCAGAGTGAGAAAAAGGTATCGTGTTGATCTGACATGCTTGTGCTTTCTTCAACTAGTTTTTATTTGGCATATCTTAGATATATGTTTACAAATATGAAGTATTAGCAGTTTTCTTGCAATATTCTCTGCACTGCATTTTAATTTCACTTCTGCTCATGTGCAATTTTTTTCCTCATCTTTTGCTCATCCATTCCCTATGTTGTACAAGTGCTAATAATAATAATTCAATTTAATAACATCAATCCTTACAGAGCACTTGAGCCCATCCGCTCCTCAAGGGCACCTAACTCTTCACGTCCTCAACTTGCAGCTTCTTTATCACACTTGAACCACCCTCATAAACTACATCTTCTTCAGACCTTGTCAGGAAGGGCAAGTTCAACATAATGGAAATGAACTGAGAAAAATGCAACCTTCAAGTATGTCATCTCTTGATATTACAATTTCTCTTCCTTTTTTGCCGTGGGAACTGAAACAGGTATTCTTGTCTTTCCATTCAGGCTTTTAGGATCTCAATTTCGCTGTCACACTTCTATCACAATTTGAGCTAGAAAAATGTCCTTTGTTTCTGGAGTTAGGTGAATTCTCTGAAAGCACTTCACTTTCCCAAACTTCTGACATGAATCTGATCAAGTTGCTGATCAGGTGACTTAGGAGAATAGAGATGATGTTGAGGACATTTTTATTGTTGCTGTTTGGGGTTTTCACTACTTTATGTTCATGTGATAGAGGCTTGTATGCAGGCAAAGACTGGGTTTCTCCATGGAACAGCTCTCCTAAAGGAATTAAATTTTATGCCAAACCTTACACTTTTTTCAGTTCACTAAATAAAAATTTTCAAGTGCTTCATTAATGTGGGCAGTACATGGATCTACGAAGTCTGGAGAAGAACAAAGCTGAATGGGTCCCAGCTTGTCCCATCGTTTTGATCTGTTCTGTTTGTTTCTAATAATGTGTGAAATAACCTTGCAGTGTAAAGTTAATGACAAGGGAGATTGACCATAGTAGCAAACTGGATAGCCTTCATTCTGTCTACAAGGTAGGCTGCTGGAGAAGAAGCACTTGTTCTCCTCTGACCATTAACCATTTTTAAAGAACCCTATTTATCCATTAATCAATCAAAATCCTGGTCAGAGGATAATCCTTATTATTTATGGCCATTGGGGATATTAAAATACAGAACTATGACTCAGGGAGTGTTTCACTATTAAAACTTCCCTTTGCATCATGGTTGTACTTTTCCTGAGGGTAGCATCTAATACTGTAGTAAATTATGTTCAGCCTGGATAAGGACAGGAACAAAGGTCTAAGAGAAAGGTGGAACATTAAAATCTGCTGGAGTAGCCACAGCAAACTAAAGACAATATATTTTAAATTATATATAAATCTCATTGTCTATTGTATACAAGAAGGATGTAGCACCTCCCTCCTTGGAGAAAAGGCTGAGACACCTAGGGTTGTTCAGCCTGGAGAATACTTTGGGGAGACCTCATTTTGGCTTGCCAGTACCTAAAGGGGGTTGCAAGAGAGCTGGAGAGGGACTTTTCACAAGAGAATGTAGTTATAATACAAGGGTGAATGGACTTAGACTGAAGGAGGGTAAGTTTTGATTAGATACTAGGAAGAAATTCTTGACTGTGAGAGTGGTGAGACACTGGAACAGGTTGCCCCGAGAAATTGTGGATGTCCCATACCTGAAAGTGTTCAAAGACAGGTTTGATGGGGCTCCGAGCAACCTGGTCTAGTGGAAAGTGTCCCTCAACATGGCAGGGTGGTTAGAACAAGATGATCTTTAAGGTCCTTTCCAACAAAACATTCTACGATTCCATGAAAAATCAAAATTTCTCCATATCTGTGGTTAGTAATGTTATGGACCATTCATTATGATGGATGTTGTTTGGTTGAATCTCTGTGGGTTTGTGGAGTTGGGTTTCTTTGGGTTTGGTTAGTTGGTTGGTTGCTTACTTTTTGGTTGTTTGGTTGTGGGGTTTGTGTGTGTGGTTTTTGGATTTTTTTTTTTGGGCCGTGGTGGCGGTGGTTTGTTTGATTGGGTTTTGGTTTTCTTTTTCAAATTAGACACTTCACAACAAAATCATAAAAAAGAGAAAAAATAATAAAAGCACCCTGAAGTTATGAATTAATGTCTCTTAAGGCAATATCCATTTTGAGACACGCAGCCAGAATTATCGATCTCATTAAAGTGTCTAAAAGTTAGATGTGTAAGTCTGAGCTGCAGTTTATGCTCCAGTTATATCCAATGGATAGAATTCAGCACTTTTCAAGGGTAATAGTGCCTGGATGCCCATGACAGCTGTCATCCACCTGCTTCACAGGATAACCCAAAGTTTATGCAAGTTCTCATTTTAAGAGAGTGACTTGTTAAAGTGGGTGCATTGTATTAATGACAAAATAAAACCCAGTTTGCTTGAATTCCACATCTGTATCATAGTCATTAGGGCAGGCAGCCTAATGACTACTTAGTAGAATAGAATGCATTACCAAACAGTCTTATGCAGACAAATCTGTTGTTCAACTAAATTATTAAGATATGTTCAAGAGTAAGGATTTGGAGCATAAAATTCAAATAAAATTCATAAGCACCATTTTTCTTGCCTGAATGAACTTAGAGTTCTGCTGTATATAGCTGGTTTAATCAGGTGGAA
>JAOXXN010000364.1:3211079-3234494 GCA_026770055.1 Myrmophylax atrothorax
GAGAATGCACGTAGAGTCAGTCTCGAGGAAAAAAGACAACGCAGAAAGAACCGTTCCTCACCAATGTCACCTAAAGAGATATTCCACTGTGCCTTTTGTGACTGGACTTGCCTATCCCGTATCGGCCTTTTTAACCACTAGCACGCTTGCAGCAAGTGTGGGTAGTGCCCTTCCCAAATCTTCGTTTCCGAAGCCTAGCCATGATGATCATGTATTCAAGGTTTCCAGAATCCAGAATAATATTATCATTGCTGAACTACTGAAGCAGATATCACTATTCTTAGACATTGCATCCTTGAACCGTTGTGCAGGCCTTGGCTTCAATTGTGATAATCCAGCTGATTTTGCCACAGCAACAGAGATCAAAATCTATTTCGAACTTTATGCAGGGCTTAAATAAAAATAGCTGGAAGAGCTATTAAATTTCATTAGGGAAGAGATTATATACTTTTCTTATTAATATGGAAGGACACTATGTATTTGGCAAACAGAGAAACGAATGGATTTTGATTTTTTTTCTCTTCCACAAGCCTGGTGGAGGATATTAGAAAGCCCTTTGTACTTAGATAAAGTCAACTTGCCCAGATTTCATTTAGAAGTTTTGGGGCTATTAATTCAGAAAATTTCAATGGGTGGGTGTGCCTGGCATACAGAAGCTGCCTCAACAAAAACGTAGATTTTGTTGGAGGTGTTTTTACTGTCCAAATTTTCCATTACTGTGGTCTACCAAGTCTGCTGCACTGATTTAGTGCTTTGGTAGAATAGCTTTGGTAGTGCATTAAGTGCTCCAAAGTGTGTTCACATTTAAGGCAATTTACTTCACTGATCTGCTCTTAATAACTAAGATGCAATTCAACAAGATGTTACGAAGTCTTGAAGATTTAGCAATAAAAAAAAAAAAGCTTTTCTGAAAATATATTCTCAGAACACCATGTAAATCTTGGACAATATAAGAAATCCTTTCCAGATTTCTTATCAAATTAACCTGTCAAATCACATGCCACCTATTTGAAAGTTAAATGTGAAGCTTTTCTCACAGGGAATATGCTCATTGATTATCCCTATGAATACAGCTCACTTCTGTTAGCAAGAAGTCTGTTAATAGGTTTTCTCACCGTGATTGAGAAGCAGAATTTGAAGTACGTAAGAGTTAACAAAACTGTGTATATTATGAACCAAAGACATGCAGAAAAAAAAAAAAAGGGGGAAGAAAACCCTGAATAATGTGATGTAACAATTCAAGGAGAACTCAAAAATTCCCCTAGCATATATTTCCTTCATAATCACAGTGCTCATCCAATTCTACCTTCCCTGAACACTTTAAATTACATTGTTGCTTATTCAGTCATAAAGACTAAAATCTGGTTATAAAAAAAAAGAAGTCCAAGCAACCTTGAGACACATTTTATAAAGACTTTTAATTAAGTTTTAGCCAAAGTCTTGTTTTGTTCTAGAATAAAACATTAAATCAATTCTACTGTTAAGCTTCTGATTTGAAGTTCTCTTGTGACTGCATGAAGTATTGACTTCTCAAATCTTCCTTTAGCAATGTTCTGTTTTTAAAAAGTTAGAGAGAGAAACTCCTGTGTGGGAAGCAATAGTCTATTGCTGTCTTCCTAAAGGGAATTTATTGTATTTATTTTTTTTAGAAGAAATATTTCTTCTGCTTCAATCAGAAACTTAATGACTGGTGAAAAACAGCATAGTAGATATTCTAATTCCTGCTTCTTAGGCAATCTGGATTATAGACTTGATTATAGGTATGAATTTTATTTGTGTACTAAAATATAGTGCAACAGCATGACTATTACCCCTTAATCCCCACTATATTGATTATTTTGTGTTTCTTTTGCAAAAACAGCAACACCAAATAAACAGTGCTCAGCCAGCTCACCAGTCCAGAAGTTTTAGTACATGGCTTATGCTTAGAGTCACTGACTCTTATAATAGTTAAGATTGTAAAAACCCTTTAAGATCATCGAGTCCAACCAGTAACCCAGCACCACTGAGTTCTCCACTCAACCATATCCCTGTGTGCCACATTCACATACCCTTTGAACACTTTCAGGAATGGTGATTCCACCACTTCCTTGGGAAACCTGTTCCAATACTTTGCAACCCTTTTGATGAACAAATTTTCATAAAATTATAGAGTCACAGAATATCTTGAGTTGGAAGTGGCCCACCAGGATCATCAAGTCCCTGCACAGGACACCTCAACAATCCCATCCTGTCCCTAAAAGTGTCCAAACACTCATTGAACTCTGTCAGGTTTGGGGCTGTGCCCACTGCCGTGGGAAGTCTGTTCAGTGCCCAACCACCCTCTGGGGGAAGAACTTTTTTCTTATATTCTTCCTCACACTTTTTGGAGAGAACTTTGGGTAGTAGTTACTCAGATTGTGTTTCTTTTGATCCATTATTTCCAAGAGAGCATATCAGACAGAGCTATCCCAGTATTATGTAGTAGGAGAGCTTTTTCCCTATTCAGGGAGACGAGCACATTATGATCATTCAGACTCCCCTGCCCTCTTAGAATATGCTTCCCATGCTCTATATAAACCCTCTCCAGCTGACCTGATGAAGCTCTCCCTCTTTTTTCCCTGTAATAGACCTAATGTCCTCTATGCAATCATTAATAGCATCAGATCTGTCCTTTCCTACCTGTTCAAATATCATCCGGTGCACTCATTTACCTCTCTATTTTATCTTTTTCTTGCTTTACCTGTATCTAACTGCTATTTACCCTGGCAATGCACACTGGATTCAAAACCAAAGAACAATTCTTTCATATTTTGTCAGGTGCCTTAATTGTTAGTTCTTACCATTATTCCTATTTTTTTATTCCGACACTTTTATGCATCTATGCTACAAAAATATACCCCTATCCAAAGTTTAGCTGTTTTGTTATCCCACCTATCCAATTTTTTCAATTTAGTTTTCCTTTCCTGCATAAAAACAATATAGGATAAAGAGAGGTGTGTTGTTAATAAAATCAAGAACCAACAAAACCAATATAAAATACCTCCCCATTCACTTACTAATTTCCTTCTTAATATTCCAAGGCATATAAAGAAAAATAGATAGGAAATGAATGTATTGAGATTCTCATCATGTGTGCTAATCTATTTTTTTAATACTAGGTAATTCCCAGATGCTTCTCATAATTACCTTTCATCATTTAGTAGTAGCACAGGAGAAAGCCTTGCAAATTTTCTTGTATTCACATCCAATTGGAACAAGGTCACTGGCTAGACCCAAGGACAACAGCTGACAGTAAAATCTTTCTTCATTCCACTTTTCTACTTCTAGCAAAAAAAAAACACCTTACATTTTTGTCTTTGTGAATAATAAGTGAGAACTATGATATTCTGTTACTTTAGGCCTCTAACAGGATATTTTAAAACCTAGGGGTTTGCTTTTATCCTTTTCATTTTTTCCAAAGTCTGAGTGCAGTATTTTCATAATATTAATGTCAGATGTAACTCTTTGCATCATTAGAGATTGACCTCAACAAAGTAGGCCAAGTATGCAGAAGGGGAAATATAACAACATTAGAAAATAAAACTAGATAATAATACTTACTGTTCTAAAATGCATAGGGGTAACCAGAGTTGTTATGATTATTTAAAAAATCAATAAAGGTAAATAATTTAAAGGTTATATCCCTGATCTGCCTTCTGTAAGATATTTCTTCTTATTCCAGTAAAAATTTGACCAAAAAATTCTGGAAATTTGACAAGATTTTTTTTTTCATCATTGTGTACAGTTTTAATTTGGCAGTCCTTTAAACAAAGGAGCTATGCAGTTCATTAATTCTTGCAAATGATCATTCACATGACTTATTTTTACAGATTGGAGGATATATTCTCTTCCTTGTATTTGAAGATGTACAAGAATCAGCCTCATCAGGACTAATGGCAATTATGAAGGTATATATTCTACACTCCCTGTTTTAACCTGGGTGAGAGTAACAGCCTATTAATACTAAGACATCAAAGGCAAGCACTTTGTAGATTGATGAAGATAGTGAATATGGAAAACTGTGGTTGCTTTTGACCTTAAAACAATACTTTAATGTACTTGGTACTTTAAATACTTTATACAGTCAAAATTTTGTATAAGCTTTAGTTTAAATTCTTATTGTTTCTTTATTATAATCAATGAGATACTATTCATCTTTGGAGATGAAAATGATTTGAAACAGAAAGAGAATAGAGTTCTTGTATGATCTGATAGATTCAAGGGAATATCAAGGAGAAAATACGCAGGAAAAATAAGGGCCAAAAGTGAGAATGAGTTATTTATTATCTATGGGAGAAGGAAAGTAAAAAGGGTGGTGTGATGTGTAGGAAGAAGATATTAAATAATGTGGCATGAAAACTTCAGAACTGGAAAAATTGATTTTATATGCATTTTCTTAATTGGTAGGTTGGTCAATATCTTATTAAATTTTTTTGCTGCTCATGACCTGCCTTCTGAATTTTCTGTAAAAAATCAGCTGATGACACAAGTGTAGTTAGAGGGGCGAAAACCTCTTCTTGGGATCGTCCCTAGCCCCACAAGCAGCCCCACGAACGCTGGGTTAGGCGTGGAAGTCAAAGTTATTTCTCATAGAGATATGATCAATGCTTCAACTTTATTCAGAACAAACAGGATTAATATACTTTCTCAAACTAATCATGCACACATTAACAACTTGTGATTGGCCAGCTACAGCTGCCCACGCGCCCACGTGACTATGCTGATTGGGTGGAGGGTGGCAACCACATGAACAGCCATGGGGAACTGAGGCCGCTGGGGACTGGTCTGGCCCAGCCTTGTGGTTGGTTGTCTAACCCACACACTCCCCCAAGGGCGCGGTGTCCTTGGCCAGCCTGTCAGCAATGAACCGTGGGTTGTGCATACAAGCTTCTGCCAATATGCCATGGTCAGGGCTTTCAAGCCATCCTGCTACACACAAGGACTTCCCCTATCCTTACACTTAGTGTGGTCTCTGCCTGGGTGTGTCATTTCTCAGAAGTTTTTCTGCTACTGTGTCTGGCTAACAGCTGCCTTGTGAGACCCATACCCTTGATGAGAATTTAATTATTTCTTTATGTGATTTTTTTGACTATCTGAGCCACACCTGCTCACCCAAACATGATAAGCTCATGCTTTTGCTTCTTTCCCTACTTTTTTTTTGTATCCCTTCTTGAGAGACTTGTGCAATTGCTTTTTTTGCACTGCTCAGTCACTGGGAAGCATGTAGAGACAAAAGGGACCCCCCAATAGCAATCTACTACCTGCACCCAGAACGAAACATGAGGCAGTCCAAAAGAAGACTCAAGCCTTTAAGAAGTGATGGTGGGAGAATAAAGAACTGAACCATAAGGCATGCAGATAAAGAGACTAAACACCATGAGATAAACTTAATGACCTGCAGGAGGGTGATAGGTGAGGAGATAAAACACCACCCTCTGTGTTAGCTTCTTAAGAATATAAAATGCTCCGTCAAAATAGGCAGGTGGATGCCAACAGAAGAAGAACCCTGGAGATGTGAAAAAATATTCTATATCCTTTCTTTTCCATGTTGCAATAATTCCCATTAAAATCACCAGCATCCTCTGGGTTCTTGCAGTATGTGATCACAGGGAACTGGGAGAAAAAAGTGTGCAATTTCAAAATAAAGTGGTTTTTCTATTTATTCAGTGTTGCATTGATAATTACTACCTTGTTGCAGCAGTGCTGAAGCTTTACTGCTCGTACTCCTCCCTGCTGCCAATGAAAATATTTACACATGTTTTGATGGGTTATCTCTAATAAATTTGTCATGTAGCACACAGAAAATTGAGACAAGTTTGTGTAGTCCACAGCTGAGAACACACTTTGAATGATCATGGGAATGAGGAGAACAAAAACTTAGGGAAAGAGCAAGAGAGTGGGAGAAAAGAAATAACCTTTTATCTTCTTTAATTGGTAAGATCAATGAGAGGATCCGCAGATCAGCATCATTCTTTGGCTGTCCTCTGCAGTGTGGTAGTTGTTCAGTCCAAATATTTTTCTCACAGGACCTGTCTAGTTTCCATCAGAACCTGCTCATTAGCTGTTCCTGCTTCTGGTGCTGTTAGCACTAATTGGGCCACACTTGATCAGATCCATGCAGATATGGTTATTGAGCAGCCTGGTCTAGTGCAAGTTGTCAACTCATGGCAGGGAGGTTGGAATCATGTGATGCTTAAGCTCCCTTCCAACTCAAACCATTCATTATTTCTATGATTGTGGAGCTTTGTGCCTGCATATTATTCAATAATATTTTGTGGGAATATATGCAACATTGGTCACGCTAAATAGTAGATTCTAATTTTATAAACTAAAAACTTTAAGGAAAAGTCAGAAGACTAAAGCTATGAGCAAAGCATGAGGAGGCAGAAAGAAAAGGGCAACACACACCTAGGTGGAAACTATAGGTTGCAGAACTGAGGGTGGAGGAACACCTTACCATGGTAATGGTTAGGGCACCTAAGGCACCAGCATTGTAAATCCAGGGCTGTCTCACATATAAAAGGTGTCACTTGCTAGATGGCAGCCTGATCTGACTTACTGAAGATAACATGATATCTGTACTGTGCTCTGCCTGTTCTCCTGACTCTTACACAACCACGGAAATACTGCAGCATGAAAAGAATCCCTCTCTGCCTCCAAACAGCCAGTTGTGCTCGCTGCTGGAAAATAAGCTTTGCGCTGCCTGCCATCAATGGTAAAATCTCATCTGGAAAGGTTTTTTTCTCTAATATTAAAGCATTAGAGCTTCAGCAGCCCACATTATTGACTACTTGGATACATTTAGCATATTCAGTATGTTCCTTAGCAGCCTTTCTGAAGCTGATACTCAGGTTACACATCGACTTTGGGTCTAAAGGTTCCAATGACTGTGCTATCTTAACTTCACATACTTCACTGCCATGTTTATCAGGACTCTGGAAAAAATGTGCCTGCACCTGCTGCTTACAATTCAGAGGCCTGCAGCTGATCTGCAGGACAAGAAGTATTTAGATAGTTTATGGGTTTTTTGCACCCTGGAAAGCTGTCAACTTTCTATTCATATGCTGTAGAACTGTGTACAAAATGGTTTGGGGATTCAGAGGTTTCAGAGTGGGTGAGCATTCATTCACTTTGTGATACTGGCAAGTCTATAGTGCATCTTATGAGTATTTCAGAAATCAAAGACATTAGCCATAGCATATCCTCATCCTGACCATTACCACATGTCTATTTCCATTTTTCTTATTTTCATTCTTTTCTTCTTAAATCAAATGAAACATCACATCTTAAAGATTTACCTTACATGGAAAGAGATAGTATAAAGCAGGGACATACAGGGGTTTTTTTGCCCATGCGAGGACTGTCCCATCTTGAGCAGAAATCAAAGAAAATATATCTGCCATTTGTTTGGCTTGCCACTCCTTTTCAATGTCCTTACCTCAAATTCATGCAAATTCCTGAATTATATTCCTAAACTAGTTCTTTTAACATTATTTAACCACAGATCTCCTCAGAGAAACTTGCAATGAATATAGGAATACCTCCTCCTTGATGGATTTATTATTTTCTTCTTCCAAGGTCCCATAAAGATTAATGGGAGTTGGTATAATGTACTCCAGAGTCCACTCAAGTTCTTCTCCAAACTTCAGCTTGTCCTTGTCACACTTTAAAAAACTACTTTCTGAGCTGTTACAATGCTTGATAGTATTTCTTTCTCCTCTTTCATCTCCCCAAGAGAGGTTATCACCTTTGCTTTAGTATCAATACTCCCAATGTGCCTACTCAGCTCACAATACTTAGATTTGTAAATACTTAAATTATTTAAATATATGTGGAATGCCTCACTGCATAACTGAGTGGTGCAGCAGTGCCTGAGCTGGATTGTTTCCCATGATTTCACATTCTTCTTAGTGACTCCATATTTTTCTTACTGTCTGTGGTCTAAAATGCGATATCAGTAGGGCTCCTGTTATCCCATGTATCTTTCTCCAATGGCTTACATTTCTCCACTAGACCTGAATAAAATGGTTACTTTCATTCTTTCCCGGGATAACTCAGCTTCCTTTAAGATTTGTATCAGCTTTGTGGTTTTGGGTTTGTTTTTTTTTTTGGTGTTTGAATAATTTCCCTAGTGACATTGCCATAAATGAAAACAAAGAAAAGACCATTTCATAACCTTTGTGTTTCAGTTTAGGAGTTTTCAATGTTTCTCAATTACAAGTTCAGGCTAATATTCGTGGTATGTCTTGAAATTCTCATCTCAGCTTGTTAATAGGATCCAGACACCTTTCTCAACCATCCAGTCCTTGCCTCTAATAACAAAGTCTGTCTGTCCTCATCCAAGCTTTTCCAATAAGAACTGATATAGGTTTCCTTCTTTTCTGTTTCTCCCAAATGTAAATTTAGATAAGCTCCAAATATAAATTATATTCTTCTTCCCTCACTCCTGTTCATATATGCTCTGTTTACTTTAGAAATCCCATTTTCCCTGTTATCTTAATCTGGCATGATGTCTTTGTTTCTATGTACAGCCTTTTTTACCCATGATCACACTACCTGCTTTACTGAAAGTCTTGTGTAAATGATTAACTTTTGTTATAGTAGGTGCACCTGCCAAGAGATAGCAGCAGGGTACAACTTCATTACATCTAAATTATGCTGCTTCTTTGGTGAGAGAACTATTTTCAGAGAGGCTGCAAACACAGCTAGTAACTTTGTTGTGCAGGTGGTGACTCACCTCATGATGCTGCCACTAGAAACTCTTATTTCCTATAGCATGTGTTCCCTTCTAGTGCTGAGTTTTACCACTCCCCCACTCATTCCTCCTGTATTTCCTTCATGGAATCATAGAATGGCTTGGGTTAGAAAGGATCTTAATTATCATCTAGTTCCAACTCCCCTTTCATGGGCAGGGACACCTTGCACCAGACAAGGTTGCTCCAATCCCCATACAATCTGGCCTTGGACACTTCCAGGGATGGGGCAGCCACAGCTTCACCGGGCAGCCACAGCTTCTATGGACACCCTGTTCCAGGGCCTCACAACTGTCTGAATAGAGAATAATTTCCTTACATCTAGCCTTCCTCTACATTAAGTAGTATAAAAGAAGGAAATGATGATGTAGATCATGGCTACCACTTACCTTTTATGCTCTTGATATTCCATCTCCTGTTCATAAATCAGGATGATTCATTTATCTGGACAGACTGCTGTATCTATGCAGATGTCAGCAGAAGGTCCTGTGTGGGTAGGAACTGCCTACAGGGATAATTCAAGATTAGGGATCTATGCAAGACCTTTCAGGTTACCTCTTACAGCAGGTGAGGTTATTTTATATACAAAAATCACCTGGGACACATCTGATGCCTGGTGTTATAAACTGTTACAAAACATCCCTCATTGAAAGGACAAGGTAATGCTAGGATTAAGTCATGATGATACTGGCGGGGATTATTCCTTTTGTGTTTTCACTCATGGATTTGAGCTAGTACTTACCCTAATATAAGAAATACTGAATTTCATGAACAGACATAGTGTTGTTTTCCTCTTTTCATCAGAATTAAATGTCATCACGTTTTTTTCTTCCCTCTACAAGTAAATATCTTTTTTTACCTCTTTGACAAGAGAACAAAAAATGTAAAAAAACCTCCAAAAAAAGAAACACCCCCCCCAAAAAAAATCACAAACCCACACCAAACCCCCAAACCCAACACAAACAAACAATCAAAGAAAAAATGCAGCAAAACCCAAACAAAACCAAAACAACCATAAACAAATCCCTACTAGGAGCTGAAGATGATTACTTGTTTTCCAGACACTGACTATAGCAAACTGAGCAAGGAAAATTAAGGACATTGGAATTGCCGGTAGGAACTGAATAGTTTCTCTACTCCCCACATTAGTCTTTAAAATAAACATGAAATGTGATTGTAATGGATATGTTCTTGCTTCAATGAGCTAGGTAACAATATCAAACTAAGATTACCTAATGCAAACCATCCCTGGATCCTTACAAATGCACTAAATTCTTGAAATAATTTCTTCTGCTAAAATGCTCAGATTTGCTGCAAAAGAGAGGGTGGCACGAAGTTGGTGCACAAGAATTTTTTTGAAAGGTGTTATCCATAGGGTGGAGACAAAGAGGACACTCTGTAAGAGCTGAATATTTCCTCCTTTTGAGAGCACTGACTACCTAAGCATAAATTTTCAGTGATATTTGAAGTGCTGTGGTGTAGCAAAAATATCTGGTTGGGATAAGGACATCTACTCAGAGCCTTCAAGGGACCCCCAACCTTGTGCACAGCCATCTATAGTACACCCTGTTTCTTGATAGTCAATCTGATTTAAAAGACAGATAATGCAGTCAAGAGAGCCTGGAGAAGCAGCCAGCTCTCCTTACAGCAGATACCTGGGTTTGTCTCCCTGAATAGCCTCCTGTACCCTACTGATCTAAACTTAAGTATTTTACTCTGTAGCTCAGGATCTGATTCCCAGGACCAGCACTGATCCACTGTGGCAGCCTCTCAGAACATTGGTATCTGCCAGAGATGTGTGACAACTGCATCAGTGGGAATACCAGGTGGTGCAGAACCTGAAAGAAGAGGAATTTCAGAGATTATGCCAAATAACTTGAAAAACTTAATATACTATTTATTAGAAAAGTCCCCAGTGGTTGCTGAAACTGAGCACTACAAAAGCACCCAGAGACCCTTCCCAGAGTTCACAGATATCAGCAAATGAGAAGAAAGAGTGAGAGATTTAATGTCAACAATAGATTTACATGAATCACTATCCCTTTCCTCTCCTACCAACACATCCATCACTTTGTTTCAATTGTAAAGTTTTAGGAAGAGAACTATCCATTAAAGCATGTTTTCACAGAAACTCTTCAATAGCTCCTGGGATGTCTTGTGCCAGTGGACTGGAAACTATATATAAAGTGGCATGCATTAGCAAAAACTCAGTGATGTTCTTCATACAGATGTTCTAGCTGAACGTAAAAACCAGAGCCTGAAAGTCCCCAGTGCAAGGACATAAATGCATTCATGTGTTTCTCAGATCTGACTCTCCATCATAAACATGAAAGATTTCTCTTAAGCTTTGTGGAAAAGAAGATGCAGGATCTTATAAATAATATTTACAGGATTTATTCCCATGTTCACAGGCTCTTTGATGCATTCTGGTGATCTTCCACTTCCTATCATTCTGTTCACATGCCAGGTTATTTTTTATGAAGAAGAGCTAAGCTTGTGTTATGGAGACCCCTTTTACAGTATATCCTTGTTTTTTTCACTAAAATGATCCTGTAAATGGGGGAAGAATCAGAAGAGGTGTCACATAACTTCCAAAGATTTGAGAAAAAAAATAAAAGCTAAAATAAGGGCATGAAATAAGGCCTTTAAACTAACTTCAGTGATGGTGCTGCTGTTTCTTAAAAAAATTCTGCAGACAGGCCAAATGAATTGCCTTTTAATGTTCAACAGACATCAGCTAAAAAGGTTATCTCAGTATCATATTGTGAAATGTATTTCCAAAACCTATAAGGGTATTTAAGCTCTTTCACTTTTAGAGGGGAGGAGAGTTAACTTTTAATTTTTTACTTTTAATTTTTTTACCAAAAAAAAAAAAAAAAGAAATTTTTCACTTTTAGACAGAAACACTGTTACTGTGAGGAAGGTGATGGATCACAAAAGTCACCCATATCTATTTCTCACCCACAGTATTCAATGCTTGGATCTTTTCCTCACTATTCCTCATTTTCCATGAGAACGGTGATTTGATTTCTGCTGGAAATGTTTGTAATTTAACAGAAAAAGACCTTGGATTCTTCAACCTTTTCTCCCCACTCTCAATATCCCTGTTCTATTGTATTTTAATATAGAAAATTTTATTATTTTTAAGTAATTGTTATTTTAAAACATTGTCTTTGTTTTCAGTTATGTTCATAATTTGCTGTATAAACTTGAAGCCTATTCACAAAACTCCTGATGTTCCAAAATGCTGGTGGTCAACAGATAACAGTGTGGAATTAAAATGTAGGAGGACAATTATTTAATCTGAAATGTAAGAAGTTATTTGGACACTTACAAGGAGGTGGCAGATACTACAATTCACCAGGAAGAGATTTGAGTCCTATCTCAATGCCGAGCACAATACATCGATCTTCTGAAATATCCTGGTACATATATGTTTATCCAAATAATTGCAATTCTCTCAAAAATAAAGTAACAGTTTATTACACATTCAATACATACACATTTATTTACGGTACCTTGAGCAGACTTCGAGTGTCCACAGATAATTTTACAACAGAAAGATGCAGATCTCTCCCACATATGTTGTGTACTCCTATAAACTTAGTAGTCTTTCAGTAGCAATTTAGACAGCTTCCAGGACAAACATCTCATTTTCTGTTTACTTGAGTACTTGTAGGTGACTTGGAAGCAAGAAATAAGAATTTCTGTAAGAAAAATGCCATTATATTGTATAATTTCATGACATTGTTTAAGCTTAGAGCTTTGTCTGTGATAAGTACGCTCAAAGTAAATTTCATCTTACCCAAAACATAGCAAAGAACTGGTTTCATTTTAAGATCACTCCAAATGGCAACCCATGGCTGCATGCAGGATGCATGTGTCTGTATTTGTGTGTGTGTCTGTGTGTGTGCGTGCGCACGTGCCATTCAGGCCACCAACTTCTCCACTATGTGCTTTCCTACACATAACAGCCCAGCTTTCTATCAGTGAAACTAATTGCAAATAGCTGTAGAAAAGGTTCTGCCTCTCCTTTCATTCTGTCTCTTCCTATATCTGTGTGGAAGTCCTCCAGTGGATGTTGTGTTCGAGGCCACGTTAGACTGGGCTTTGAGCATCCTGGTCTAGTGGAAGATGTCCCTGCCCCTGGCAGGGGAATGGAACAAGACAATCCTTAAGGTTCCTTCAAACTCAAACTGTTCTAAATTTCTATTTGAATGTGCATAAGCCACACCAGTCCCTTTCTTTAACTAAAAAATTAATTCATTGCACTTACTTTCTGGCTGAAAATTAATCTGACTGGCAATGCAGCTGCACAATGGCAAATGCAAACTCAAATGAGAAAAAAAAACAAAAGAAAAAAGCAAGATGTGTTTTGTACCTTTTGCCATCAGCTTGGTGGTTGCAAAGACAACAAACCATCTTTTCAGCTCTGTCATCTGGCATTTTCTTAGGTGTTACAATCAGTTGTGTATTACTTTTTGTCTTATTTCAGATATTTGGAAAATCAAATAAAAATACAAATAGCTTAAAATAAAACTACAGTCAGAAAAGTAAAGATTAACAATTCACTCATGTTTAAACATTTACATCCACTTGTCTAAGTTTTCTTCATATTGAAGCAGATACATATTTAAAGACCTACTCTGCAGGCACTAAACACTGAAGTGGCCCTTCATTTGCTTTTTCTTTTACCCATCAGTTGAAGAGCCCAAGGATTATTATATAGCTTTTCCTGATTTCTGGTTAGCAACGTTATCAGCTGGGCATATCTGAGTAGTTGTAGATGTGGGTGGTTATTTGCTTTGCAGAATCTCATTTGATTAATGTGTCTTTCTTGTGCTTAAAAATACGTGTCCTTTATAATCGGCAAACAACAAATCCTGAATGGCCATCTGCATTCTCAGCCGTTAGATTTCCCATGACGTAGTTTCTCTGGGTGCAGGATAAAACCTCAGGCATGAAGTATCCTTTCTGTATTTCAGCTAATCTGGAATAAGATATTTTTATTAGGGACTGACTGCTGAATACGTACTGGTGATTGAAAGGAATGTTTAAAATAAGATAGAGGGTGAAGGTAAACAGAGCTTTGAATTGCACATTTTCACACAGCATTGCAAAAGGTTGTTTCATGTAGAAAACAGCATTCAGTGTTGGCACTGCTGATGTCTCACATACCTGCCAGTACAGGGATCACGACATCTGCTGTGCAGCAGCATTGCACTATGCACTCAGGGCTCCATCGGCAAGCAAACACAAAGAGTTTGCTGAGTCTCTTGAATGTCATAGTTCAAGATATATTTTTGCTCCCAGGCATGGAGGTAGAAGAGTACAGCAAGTCCCAGTGGCAGTAAATGACTTTTCCATAAATAGTGTTTTCATTGCACCTAACTGACTTGAATAATAATTAAAAAAAAAAAAAAAAAGTGTTTAAACATGCAGTTTCTTCTAGCTCAGTCCCATAAAAACATCAAAAGCTCACAAAGATAATAAAAAAGGCAGGATTTTTTTTATATTGGGGTCTAGGGAAATGTGAATAATGCAGGTTTGGGTCTTTGGTTTTGTTTTTTGTTTGTTTTTTTTTTTAATTTATAGATCAGGGAAAACAGGAAAATGCACAAATAAATACAGTTAAAGTTAGAAAAGGTAATTAAACATTTATACCCTGTGACAATGCTTTTAATATTGTAGCCATCTGCGCTTGTCAGCCTAAGTAAGAGTTTAGGTAGACTTCAGCAGTTTTAAGAACTAGTGCTTATTTTGTGTGCTTCAAAACCCAAAAACCCCACCACCCTCAAACAATAGCCAAAATACTCCAAGCCCAGACATGAGTAATTTAGAATTAATGTAACTGAAATAATTAATTTTGCCTTCACATGAGACACATGTCAAGAGCATTACAAAAATAAAGACTTAGAAGCTTTGGAAAGATTGAAGATACAAAGTTAAGATAATTTACATAAATAGTCCATTATCTCTGATCTTCATTAATTAACTTAATGGCAATATTGAGATATGGACATTCTGACCAAAAAACTGATTAATGAAGTTGTACAGGCAGGCTCTTTTGACATTGTGGGACATGTCTTGCAATGAGAGCCAGCAGTGCCCACAGAAGATGTATAAAGTCAGCTTTCAGATGCATTTAAAGTTAGGTTTTGTAGTGCTTACTACTGTGCTTGCATTGATATTCAAAAATAGAAAAACACTCAAAAAATTGATTGTTTGGAGTTCCAGAAGTCAATCCTAATAAACCTCTAAAAGAAACAGAATATTTTAGACACCAGTTTGAAATACTGTTTAAATATTTAATTCCTATCTGCAAGTCCTTACTTTTCAGCCCCAAGCTAGCCCAGGATATAACTGACATTGTGAGACACACTTAAGAGTTCTAAATGCCATTACATTAATAAAGACTCAAAGCAGAAGAGAATAGGCAAGTTGGTCCCTTGATGTCCAGCACAGATACATCACCTTTTTTTCTGGGCAGTACTTTCACTGCAATTCTTCTCCACTGAGAACAGTTGTTCTGTTTCTGTGCATCCCAAAAGAGCACATCAACACCCATCACTGTAATTGTCACAGCTTCTGTTTACAGTAGCACATGAAGGCCACCTTTTTTTCTGAGGTTGTTGCTCTTTTTAGCATATGCCTTGCCTTTGAAGCTCCCTCTCTTTCAATTTGGCATATTGTGAGGCATCCCCAGCAACAAAATCTCAGTGTGGCTCTTGATCTGAGTGGGTTTGCCTCTTTGGATTTATGATGCATCTAGTGGCACCTGAAAAGTCAGCACCAGGCCATTAAAGTGCTGCTGGTTTAGACCTAAACACAAAAGGAGATGTCAGGAATTTATATGCCTCCACAGAGGGTTGACATTAAGGTACCATAGGTACACACAGCAGCTGCAGTGAGCTAAATTCTCACTGCTGGATATTCTCAAGGCCATGTGCTTGTCCCTGGCAGCACTGAGCAAATAAACCCTGGCTCCTACCCAAGTCCCATCAGGACCCACTAAACAGTGAATTCCTAACTTCTGCAGTTACCGGAGCCTGGTGCCATCACAACATAACCAGACCACACCCACACCTCCTTTCCCCCTCTTTGCTTACAATTAACTCCACAAAGTTCTCACACAGTGTTAGTAAGACCAAGAGACAAATTTCACTGACAGCCCTGGGAATCTGAGTCAGTGTTTCCTGCTTCTCTGTGGAGAGTGGGCTGGAAAAGAGCAGAGTTTTGCTCAATTTGTAGCTGAAATTTGGATGGGAGTCAGCATTTTGATTGTGTAGAAGAATGAGTGCTAATTTAGCAGCTTGAAAACATACATGTCCTCTGCCTTCACACAAGAAGTGTTTTGTGATGAGAGTGGTGAAACACTGGCACAAGTTTCCCAGGAGAAGCTAGAAGCATTCAAGGTCAGGTTGGATGGGGCTCTGAACAGCTTGATTTAGCAGAAGGTGTCTCTGCTTATGGCAGAGGGTTGGACTGGATCACCTCTAAAGGCCCAACTCAAACTATTTTATGTTTCTACAATCTTTTGTGTACATTCTTTTCTGGAAACAGCAGAACACCTTATGTCTATTTCATGATCAGAAGAGGACAAAGATGCCTCTGCTTCTCTTTCCACAATCTCACAAAGACTCTTACAGAGGATGCAGCAGCGTTGTGCTCATCATTTCCCCCAATGCCTCCATAGCGCTCACTGATAATAGTTCGGAATAAACAGATTAACTGTCACTTGAAACCCACTGGCGTGCAACTGCCTTGAAGTGATTTTCTTATGCTGTCACTAAGTTTGCCTTTTGTCAAACTTTCCTGGCTTTCAGGAAAGTCCACAGGTCACCCAGTTGCTACTCAAAGATGCCTCCTTTGGTTGTCTGTGTATGTTAGCAGGCATAGTAAATGAATTTTTCAAACAAAATTGGAAATAGATGGGAATACTCAACAAATCAAGATGGAAAGAGTAGGAACTCCCCAGAAGTGAGCAGTGTGAAACTAGAATAGGAAGGCATCATCGAAAAATAGTAAAATTTAAAATCATTCACAGATATAGTAAGTCTGATACCCCACAGCTGCTACTTGGACACCTCAAGAGCCCTGTTGTGATTGTCCTTTACAAAAGCAGAGCGTTTGATATCTCCTGCACATCATTTGTACGACAGATGATCTTTTTCCTCTGGAAGTTTTCTCCCTGTTTTCAGTCTCTTAACAGAGTTTTCCTATGTCACATATTACTGTGACCCCTGTTATACAAGGTTCAATTTGGTTTCCCTACAAAGGAAACCTATTATATAAGCTAGGATAGTGTTAAGTGTGGCCTAACCAACATCAAGTGCAGATGTTAAAATTTATACCCAAAAAGTGTTTGTGTTGTATACTGAGCCACAAATATATACAAACACTCATGGGACCAGGTGTCAGAATTAAGCACTGGAGGGACAACATTTTATTGAATTATTTTTATATCCTTTTATCAACCAAAAGACAAAGTTTGGGAACAGAATACAAGAGAAGCGAGGAAAGCTTTTCTATCACTAGCAGCAGCCTGTACATTTATGCAGCTATCCTTGAGCACTATTTTGGGGGGCTCAGAAAGGTGTAGAGGGACTTAGATACTTAACTCAGGATTATGAAATGAAGCACCCAGCAAAAACCACTGAAACGTAGAAGAGAGAATCTGTTCCTGTGATTGCTGCTGATCCAAGAAGCTGTCCAGGCACATACTAGATAGATTTCCTTTGCTGAACTATGGCCTAGAGGTGAGAGCAGTAGTACATCCATGACATATGTTAACTGCTCTTACAGTATATATGTAACACCATTTTTTGTGTTTGGGAAGCACACTTTCATCTAACAGGGAATGAATGCTGATAGCATGGTGCCTGTTAGGAAGAACAGCTTCAATCCTCTAAATTAATTTAACTCTCTTGAGATTTCCAGAGCATTAGAGGATTTTATTGCTATTGATTTCTTTTTCAACCTGACTTTGAACATAATTTTGAGATATGATTGTACTAATGTGACCCTGTTAAATGCCTCTTTTTGTAGGGACATACAAATAGACAGGCTGAGAGTGTTGGGGTTGTTCAGCCTGGAGAAGAGGATGCTCCAAGGAGACCTTAGAGACCCTTCCAGTGCCCAAAGAGGCTCCATGAGAGCATTTTAGAATGGCCTGTAGTGACAAGACAAGGGTTGAAGGCTTCACGCTGGCAGAGGACAGGGTTCAATAGGATATTCGGTAGAAACTCTTGAATGGAAAGGGTTGCCCAGAGAAGCTATGGCTACCCCATCCCTGGAAGTGTTCAAGCCCAGGTCGGTCAGGGATTGAAGCATGTTGGGTTAGTAGAAGGTATCCCTGCCCACAGCAGGAAGGTTGGCACTGGATGGTCCTTAAGATCCTTTCCAATCCAAATCATTCCATGATTCCTAGGACAGCTACTACTACCTACAGATTTGTGCAGACATCTTATAGATCTCTAAACAGATTGGTCCAAGTAAGGAAATGGTGCAGCTCAGCATGAGCAGGTAAGCCAATTAACAGCTCACAAGAGAGCTCAAGAGAGAGATCAACTCCATCTCAGGGTGGGAAGACAGTGCCATTTACGACTCAGGCATTGCCTATGAAAGGAAACCTAAATGAGGTCGAAGTTCTTTGTCATTTTCCTCTACCTTCTCTTCCCAGTCACTCATTCTAAAACATGTATATTGATTAGTGGGAATCTTTGCAGTGCTCATATGAAAAATACTTTTAACTGTGGTCATGTGAAAGACATATCTGACTCTTAGTCACATAAGAGGAAGATCAATCATTCACTAACCTGCATCTAAAATACATATGAATTAAAGAAATAGTGAAACCGCTGATTTTGTGTGAGAAGGAAGGAATCAAATGTTTCCTGGCTCTGTGTCTTCCTCCTGCTTACCAATAGATGGTGGCAAAACTCCTTCCTTATGGTTTTTAAGGGATGGAGGTTGTATCAAGGCAATGTATCACTGCTTCCTCCAGCACTTTTCACCCTCTGATTGAGTTTTCTGAACATCATTAAATCTTTTCCTCCCTAACACTTGTCTCACTTTTCCCCCAGTTTTTCTTAACAAAAGCTGTGTGGAGTTTCAACTTCATTTTAATCTTTTTTGCATGTAATACTCTACCTCCTCCTCAAGCAAAAGAGGGAAAAGGATGCAGTGATATTTAATCCCTTTAGATTTCCCTGCATCTGAAACCTCTGGGAGATTAATCATTTTAATAACTGATGTAGGTATGTGGTAGACAGTTTGTGTCTTTAAAGCAAATTTAAAAGATAAACTGCAGCTCAGGCAGATAACACAGCCATGCTTCAGGGATCAGGAACACTAATTCCTTGTGCTAAATACACTAGAAGTCAGGATGGATTATCTGAGTATCTGTGGGCCTCTTAAAAAGTGTTTTTGGATAGTCACTACCTTCCTTTAAAAGGAAAACATTTCAAATAAGTGCTGTGGGCAGAAGCCCATGTAAGTACATAAGCATCACACAGTGCTTTTTTTTTCTCTGATGGAAGTTTTTCATTACAGTATGGACAGGGCATTAAAGGATGATGCTGGCATTAACAGGCACCATTTTATATTGTGGTACAACAGCTGTATCAAGCTGTTGCAATAGTTACATGTGAAAGTTTATAATGATTTTTTAAAAATTATATAAAAATACAGGTGTGTTTCTTAAAAAAATCCCCAAAACCAATAGGTCTTCAGAAGGTAAAGTTGTTCTGCAGAGTGCACGTGAAACTGCTCTTCCCTCAAACAGACTCCTTTGTCTAGAGCAGAGTGTTTACGAATCACTGTGCAAAGTTTTACAACCATCTGTTTGGAATATACCAATTTTCATTTCCCCACTTAGTTTCTTGAAATCTGTGACCCTTTGCCTCTAATCTCATTTTAGCAAAAATGAATCTTCGCTGTTGCCATGTAACAGCTGCTCAATAAATAATATTTGAAAATATAAATATTTCAATTTATTCTGTAATCCCAGATTTCCTACATCTTGTCAAAACAAGAAAGTAGGGAACTGAAGATCTGGGAATAAATGTTTAAAGAGTAGTATTTAAACACAACAACTGGAATGGGATGAATAATAACAGAAATGAAAATAATGCCTTGATAAATATATTGTGTTGGAAAGATAATATAAATGTCATAGAGCAATTATACAAACATAAACTCCTAAATTTTTCTAGTGTGGAGGCCCATGGAGCTCTGAAGTTGACATCTGGTAAGAGCTGCACACTCACTGGGAACCCTTAAGTCTGCAGGTACATGAAAACATACAACACAGAGTTTTTCAATAGATCACTACTAGCACAGGAAAATTAGGACTGATTTGTGAATTAAGGGGAAGACCAATTAGTAAGAGTGCTCCTAGATCTTTTAATTAATGAGAACTCAGAAGCACATGAATGTATCTGGATAATCCATTACTATCAGGAAAAATAAAAAGGCAGAATGATTTGGAATATTATCTTTCCTTCTTTGCACTCACTTGTTTTTCATGATGGCAAATTTGTTATACACTTGTTTTTGCTAGTAAGGAAAAAGGCAGTTGGAGATGTATGACTCAGGAGGAGGTTTTTAGCCTTGGCAAAAAGCAGAGATTTTAGACTCAAAGTTGTCCTAAACTTTGTCCTGTTGCCAAGAAACAGAAAGGAAATGTGGTGAATGAAGTCACAGGTGACAGAGCTGCAGAGTTTGTAGAATGACACAGTTCAACATGCAGAGGAAAGCTAGAGGAGTGAGGGCACTAGACCTGCAGATAACAGGTTTTGGCTTAATAGACTTAGTAACTAAAATGAAAACCCACGCGGTTCTTCTTGAAGACCAAAAGTATTTACAGAAACCTGCTTGGCTAAGCAAAGTTTCTTAATTAACTATTAGTAAAATGGAGGTGGAATCAAGAACATAAAGAAAGAATATAAATCATTGCTTGGGCACTAGAGGATGATATCAGGATAGCCAGTGCCTAAATCAGGTATAACAATGCAATTCAGGTGCTTGTGTACCACCCTACTTCTACTTTCAGGGGTCATGAAAATCAAAGGAAGTCCCTGAAGACTGGAGAAAGGCAAAGGGGGCAAGAGTGATGATTTGAGAAATTACAGGCATGACAGCCTCACTTTGGTCTCCAAGAAACTCATGAAGCAAGTTCTCCAAGAAGAAGGAGAATGGTAATAGGTTTAACAAATGTAAATTGTGTTTGACCAACCTAATTGTTTTCAATGACAAAATCATAGAACCTTATGAAGGCTTGGGTTGAAAGGGACCTTAAAGACCGTCTCATTCTAGCCTCCTGTCATGTACAGGGACACCTTCCACTAAACCAGGTTGCTTCAAGCCCTGTCCAAGCTAGCCTTGAACACTTCCAGGTTTAGGGCACCCTGTTTCTCTGAGCAACCTGTGCAAGGGCCTCACCACCTCCATGGGAAATAGTTTCTTCCTTATATCTAACCTAAATCTCTCATCTTTCATTTTGAAATCATCCAACTTTGTGCTATCACTGTCTTCCTGTGTAAAAAGTCACTCCATCTTTTTTCATAAGCCTCTTTGAGTACTGGAAGGCTGCTATAAGTTTCTCCAGGAGCCTTCCTTTCTCCAGGTTGAACAATCACTGCTCTCCCAGCTTGTCTCCACAGCAGAGGTGCTCCAGACTTCTGAACATCTTCGTGGAGTCCTCTGGAGCCACTCTAAAGGGGCCATGTCTTTCTTGTGCCAAGAATCCAGACCTAAAGACTACCTATGATCAGCCTCTTGGGTGAAGGGAAAGTAGAGGGGATGAGATAAATCATTACTTTGCTAAAACTTTACATAAAACTCTCTCAGCTCAACCTCACTGATAAGCTGAAGAAGCACATACTGGCCAGACTCTGTGATGAGCTGACAACTGTCCAGACTTACTGGTCTCACCGAGTGCTGATCAATGACTCTAAGGCTGTTTGGCAGCTAGTAACAAGTGGAGCATGACAGACATCAATACTTGGGCCAATACTGTTCAATATCTTCATCAGCTGCCTCAGTTTTGAGAAACTGTGATTCCTCAGCATATTTCTGAGTGTATCAAAGCTCTGGGAGAATGAGATGGTAAATGAACAGCAGATCTTCATTTCAGTGAGAGCTTGCTGCAATTAAAGATTACATCGTGAGAGAACCCTTAAAGTTCAGCAAAGAAAAATACAAAGGTCTGCTTCAGGACAGAACAGACCTGCCTGTGATTGCTGAAAAGGACCTGGAGTAACAGTGGGTGCCAACACACATACAGACCAACAGTGAGTGAGGCAAACCACACACCAGGCTGCTCTGGGAAAAGCACAGCCATCAGATCCAGGCAAGTTACAAGCCCATTTTTCTTGGCTTTGGTGAGGAGTTCTTAGCATGTGCTAAAAGTAAAATACGGCTATTCTAAGTAAAGAGGTAGGCACCTCACAAACATGGTGCTTGAAATTTTGGCCACTGTGTTTTCAAGTATTCTGTACTCTTCTCCTCTTAATAACACTTACAGGATGAGTGGGTGAGTGTCTGGCTTGTCTCAGTGTCTTGCTGCTGAAAGTTTATGCAGGCAAAAAAGGTCAATGTATTCAGCTCTGAATCACAGCAGTGTAAAGGAAAAAAAAAAGAAGTGATTTTCTTGCTTTTCTGGATTTACATATGTCCTTGGAGAACAGATATCTATGTGGAGTGGAGTTGTTTGCTGAAACCAGGTAGATTTACCTGTTAATACACAGCTTACTTAGAGGAGAAGGTCAAGGCAAGTTGTATTAATTACAACTTATATTAATCGCATATCTGAGATTGCACAGTAACCATTCAAAAGCACCTGTCCATAGCAAAGGCTGCAGTTTGTAAAAATGAAACAGTATTCCACGCAAAGGAAATTACAATAAATAACATTTAAATTAATTTTGATGAGACATTAATGAGATATACTGCCAGTATTGCTACTACTTTTTGTTTGTTTAGCCTTCTAAGCACAGTTTATCTGAGAATCTCAAAGAGATTAAGGTTATTAAACACTTAGACTTCACAGAAGCTCTTATAATTTTCTTTTGTTTAAAACTGAAACTTGCTGAAGGTTAAATTACAGGCAGAACTAGAAAAATCATGTATAACCCTTGCTTCAGTACTTCCCATGGGTCAGTAGTCCAAACTCTTGCACCCAAGATTGGTACTAGTTCTCATTTCTGAAGTTCTCACTGCCTTCTTAGACACCAGGGAGAAAGGGAGAGGATCTGGTGGTGCAAATGCAGTCAGCAACAGTTTCCCAGAAATATGCTAAACCAGATCACTGAAGGAAAAAAAAAAAACCAAAAAAATCCAACAGCAAACCACCAAAGAAACCAAAAACCAGAAATGAATATGAGACATTTGAGTCTCATTTACTTCATGCTGGCTTTATAATTAATATGAAACTTAAATTAAAAACAAACAAAGAAATTTCCTTGGGGTTGGTTGCATCCTATTTTTGTTATAAAATTGTTTCTCCTAGACTCTGATGAAGGAAAATAATAAAATAGGGATTGCATATTAGTGCTCATCACTGTATGTATGGCCAAACTTCGCTAACGAAGATTTGGGAAGGACTCTCCCCCACGTGGGTGTGCCCTTCGAGCCTGCG
>JAOXXN010000364.1:3289800-3300760 GCA_026770055.1 Myrmophylax atrothorax
TGGAATGGCCTGCCCAGAGAGTTGGTGGAGTCACCATCCCTGGAGATTTTTAAACTGAGATTGGATGTGGCACTGAGTGCCATGATCTAGTAAATGTATTGGAGTTGGACCAAGGGTTGGACTTGATGATCTCGGAGGTAATTTCCAACCCAATCGATTCTATGATTCTATAAGAACAGTTATCCTTCTAATATCCATTTTCTAATTAAAGTTCCTTTTTCTTAAATTTAATAAGGAGTGAATACTTATAACTACTCAGTTATTGAGGAGGAATCCTCTCCTCTGGCCTTGGTAAACAGTTTGGTTTCCCCCAAACTAAGACATGACTCCAAATTAACTCTCCCTTAGAAAGCGTACTTTCAACAGTGAGAACACAAATAACAAACTTTATGTCTCATGTCAGGTCTGTTGGTGTCTTGGAAAGCAGGAGAGGTGGTGAGTTAGAGAATAATAGTTCAGTAGCCATCACCATGGAGAGAAAGGAGCATACACCAGATTCCTTCCCATAAGTTATGAGCTAAAATCCCCAAGACTACATAGTGTATCTGTAAACTCCCTTCTCGTATTTGTTCACCTTTTTGAGTCTCTTAAAATGATGAATGATAATCATCAAATCTGCTGTCTCTCTACACTCAGTTCCACATATCCCTCATCCATTTCCTCCTCTTCTCTGTCCCACAGACAGGGAAGAATTCAAAAACTGTGATAGGTCATCAAAATGGCATTTAACAAATCCTCTCAATTTCATTGAGATAAGACAAAAAGACCAGAAAAAAGGATATCAGAAGAATTCCTTAGCTGAGCAGTAGAAAAAGAGGACCAATCTGAATGAATATTAGAAATGTAAAGGAAATTGGCCCTCAAGTTGATGAATGTGTTTGTTTCTTCTGCATTGTATAGGTGGAGAACAGCAGTCAGAAACAGCAGAGCACCTTGGTATCCCATCCCCAAACATCCATTTAACTGTGACTGAGACCTTGGAGCAACCTGTATACCCCACCTTGTTTCTCTTCTGTGTATTTGTAGGATGTGTGGTGAAAACTCACCTAGAAAAACTCACTCCAAGAAAGACATTGAGGTGTTGGAGTTTGTCCAGAGAAGGGGAAAGAAGCTGAGGAGGGGTCTGGAGCACAAGTTATATGAGGATCAGCTGAGGGAACCGGGGGCCTCAGCCTGGAGGAAAGGAGGCTCACAGGGGACCTTCTTACTCTGCACCTTCCTGACAGGAGAGGGGAGCCGAGGTGGGTCAGGCTCTGTTCTCAGTGTACAAGAGACATGGCAACAGTAAACAAACTGAATTTGCACAAGAGGAAGTTTAGGTTGTATATTAGGGTCAATTTCTTCCATGAAGAGTGGTCAGGCATTGGAATATGCTGCCCAGAGAACTGGTAGACTCACCACCTCTAGAAGTGTTCAGAAGATGTGTAGATGGGGCACATAGGGACATGGTTTAGTATTGGACCTGTCATTGTTAGGTTGATGGTTTGATTCAATGGTCTTGGAGGTCTATTCCAACCTTAATGATTCTGTGATTCTATGATTTTAAGTTGTAGGAGGAGAGAATCCTAGACAGAATCCCTGGTTTGCAGCCAGCTGTGCAACTAGAAGAGTACCAGAACTCTGGATAGGGACTTCAGATTCGGTTGTACCCAAGGTAAGCTAAGTACAGCATGGCTGCTTGAAATGTAGAAGAAACAGCTCCTAACATGTTGTGGTAAATATTTTGTCCATGGAAAATGTCTTAAGTGTAGCTGATATGACTGATAATGTAAGCAAGAGTTTGTGTAGGCCTGCATAGGTTACTTAGGGTGGATTACAGTGTGCAAAGTGCCACCTCATTTGTACTCCAGGTGTTTTTCAAAGCCATTAACTGATTAAATTTTCAGTCATGATCACCCTTCATAGGAATCTGATGAATGACAAGATAAAATGGCAAACACACCTTGAAAGTCTCTTTTGCATTGTCCCAGCCCAGTGTATTCCTGCAAATTACATTATTTCTTAATTTTTAATTAAAAGAGTTTTATAGAAAAACAAAAACTCTCTTACTTGTCTTTGTTTTGAGAGTAGTGTGATTGTCTTTATTACCAAAACTCAAGCTGAACTAAGGGTTCAAACACAAGCATTGCCTTCTGCCTCCTGCAAGGATGTGGCAATTTTTAACTGGGATTCTTCTGGACAAAGCCTGTTGAGTAAACACCTGCTGAGTTTTAGATGTCATCTGTAGGAGATGAGAAGAATCATACTTTAGGTTATAAAGGGAGTCAGGATGGCTGTCCCAGGCTTCAATACCTGTGCTGCTGTTGCAGTTTACTCGATTTCACACACATATTTCATTTCACACACCATGGCCCCTGTGCTGCTGCACAGCCAAGGGAGCACAGCCAGCTCGTTTCTGATTATTTGGAACATAAGTTTCAAGAGCTGCTTGAGCTGAATTTGTTGCACAGAATGTATTCCTTGTCTGTAAAAGAGGTACAATCTCATCTCTTTAGACAGCAGCTCTTTTCCCATGTGTCAAGATCACTGGTACTATTTTAATTATCTACTACAGATTATACAACAGAAATAAATTCAATACAAAATAGTGTAATGGATATCTTATATTTCAAATATTATAGTACTCCTGTCAGCTAAAGTAGATTTTTTTTCTTTTCTTTTTATTACAGGCACTGATGACTTTATCCATATTCTAGTTATAAAAATAGATTAAATAAACTAATTAACTAAAGTAATAAACCAATAAACTATAATGGATTTTAACAGATGTCATCTTTGATAACTCTGTTTCTTGGGACAGATCTTTACCCTAGAAAAATCTCATAGGCACTTTAAGTTGACTTTCTTTATAACTCAGTGACAAGTAAATTTTGCTTAGCTGGAGATGAGCAGTTTGAAAATGGTGATAATTTCACACATAGTAAATTTTCAGCTTGGTGTTCAGACGTCATTGAACATTTTTAGCTGTTACTGGTGGCTTTTCCAATGGGATATTTAGTGCACTGGAGTATCAGTGCCTTGAAAAACAATCAAGTTTAACAAACAGGATTGAAGCACATGTTTTGAGAACACTGAATATTCATAGTTATGCTTCATGCCCTTTCCAATTTAAGGTAGTAACAAAACTGTGGAAAATAAAGAAAAAAGTAAGAGAAAGGTTACAGCAATGACAAGAAGGACAAGAAGACTATTAAAGAGATTTTATTGGATTTAGTTATAACTGGAACCATAACAGGATATAAATAGAATGGTATTATACTTGGATGCTGGTAAGGAGTTAAACAAATCACATTGTGTTCCCTTAATTCCAAGCAGATTGGAAGGCTAACTACAGCACTGATAAAATAAGCAGATTTTTTTAAATACAGAAAATGGCTTGGAATTCACTGTCATCAGCAAGTAGGCACTTGGATTCCCCTCTCAGCCAGCACATTCCTTCTGGGAGATATGAACAGCTGTGTGCAACTACCTGCTGGAAACACTCTGGGACAAATTAACTCTTAATTAGTTTTCACTTACACTCTAATACTAGAAATAATAAAACCCCCACATTTTTTACCTGACTAGCTAGCATGTTTCTTCTTTTCAGTTTTTGTATCAGTCTGACACCACCATTTCTGTGCTAAAAGATGACATTTTCTTTCTTGGTAGTTTGCTTTTGATGTAAGAATTTCCTTCCTTCTCACAGATTACACAGGTATTGACCAGAAAAGACAATGTCTCCCTTCAGAAAAGGACCTATTTCAGTTAGGCCTGTCCTTACTTGCACTGTAAAGAATTCAAAGCTGCTGAGTATGACTTCAGGAAACAGGAGATGAATTCAACCTCACAAGTGTAAGCAAGTTCTGTCTGGTTGGTTCTCTCTTTGCTTTACTTTATCAGGAGCTTGTAACGCTGAATGTGTGCCACACAGTCATGTTTACACACTTCTGCCTCTTTTAAATTTTCACAGGGCTTAAGAGCTGAGAGAGTTCGGTGTGGATTAGCAGAGCCAATTCATCCCACTGCCAGATCTCATCCGCTTGATTGTGGCCAGGTGTCTCTTCAATGTCACCTGAAACCTTTTCTTCTCACATTTCACAGGGTGTGTTTCAGAGTCTGGCTTGCAGCACAGAGGAGAAAGCTGGCTGTTGCAGACCGATTCCCAAGAAGCAGACTGCCTTTTCTTAAAGGGGGTGTCTGAAGGTTTTATCCACTCCATAGTTTGCTGGATTTCATTGAAAGGGCTGGATGAGCTCCTTATAAGAGAGGGGGTCTTCTTCCTTTGGGACAAGAGAATTCTAAGCTCTTCAGAGTCATGCTGAAAAAAGAGAGACTCTTTTCTCCTGGTATTTGGACTTTCACCCAGTGTGAGAAAACCATAGGGGGTAGTGATTTTGGAGAGGTGTGGCAAAGAGAAAGCAGCTCTGGTTACTGGGTCGCAGTGATGTGCAGCTCTCTCCAGGTCTTCAGGGAAAGTAATTTGGTCTGTGAAACACAGGGTTCCTCTTCTGTCCAGACTCTCTCCTTTACACATTGTTTCTTTCCTGATGTAGGATTCAGATTTGCTTCTAGTTGTTCTGCACTTTTGAACAATTTCATCAGAGACCTCTCTCTCAGGAGAATTCTCTGTTGTGTCTTCCTCTGGCTTCTGCTGGAAGGAAATATGCTCTATGTGCAGAGAAGGGATGAAAAATTTAGGGATGCGATCAGGAGTCATGACAATGTTGAAGATGCCATTGTTTTTCTGAGCAACTTTGTCTTCAGGAGGTGGCTTGTGGATTTTGAGACTCGTCCAAGTTATCAAGTTTTCTATAGCACTTTTTATGGAGAGCTGGGATGTGCCACAAGGCACCATTATTTCAGCCAGCAGGGCTTTCTTAAAAAACACAACGCTGTCTGCTGATTGAATTTTCACAGCACTGATTGCAGATGGGGGACTCATTCCTGCTTATAAAACAAAGTAAATGACGTAATCTGATAGCTAGATGTCATTGGCATGGTAACCAAAGATAAGAAGGCTTTTACACTCCTACTTATATGCTTAAAGCCTGATTCATGTTGCACCATTACCTTAAACAAGCTTAAAAATTTGATTTAATTATTTTTAAATGCCACATTTGGTGCTAGCTCCTGTGCTATTTTCAGGAAAATAATGGCTACAAACATACCTGTAACTTTTGGATTATTTGCATTTGCTATTACAGAAAACATAATTAAGATTTTCTTATTCATTGTTTTCAAGTGCATGCAGGTGTAAAAATCACACTTCACTTGCAGTTCTTCAGTTTAGCATTCAGCAAATCTTATTGTTTGGTGCAATTTGTGTTGCAGGCTGTGAGAAGAAAGGGTAGGAAACAAGTTATAAAACAATTATTGAATGAGTATGGGGGTGTGTGCATCTATCTATCTATCTATCTATCTATCTATCTATCTATCTATCTATCTATCTATCTATCTATCTATAGATATATATCTGTATATGTGTCTCCCAGGGGAGCTCAAACTGCTTTACCTTTCACTGGTGCTGTATGTACACAGCATGTTACCAGAAAAAAATGGGCAGCCCTTCAGAAGATACTCAGAGTAGACATCTGTGCTTAAAGAAATGGGCATCATCTCAGATACATGTAGCAGCCTACAACTGCTATGAGAGTTTCTCCTGACACTTGATTTGTTTCTCAGGATTCTGTTGAAGGCTTCCCCCCAGCACACTACCCTCCTGTCACTGATGTAATTTGTAGCCAGTTCAGAAAACACCAGGACAGGACTGTCCAACATGTGTGTGGTTTCTCATCAGTATCAGACCATAAAGTCCTTGATCTGACTTCGTTGTAATAGCCATTCTTTGCTGCTCAGATCCTTTCCTACCTTGGTCCAGGTCACTATTTTGCCTCTACTCTGTCTCCCCTTATATATACATGATTCAAGGAAAAAGATGGAGAATGTAAAGATGTGTTTGAATATTTCTTCTGGGTTTCCATCTCTGCAGACTGAGCAGTTCTGGGTTTGCTTCCTTTTTATGACCCTATGAAGGCCTCTTAGTGTTGGTGACATTGAAGGTGTCTGTGCTAGTGAGCACTTTGAAGGCACAAAGCAAGCTTCCCTGGACTGAGGTGTGAAGCCCATAAAGTTTGCTTCTGTATTTCATTGTATTTTATTTTTGCACTTACATTTTACTCTGTTACTGTTACCACTGCTCATATATCCCTTTGGCTGTGTTTTAAGGATGAAGTTCAGTCCTCATAATTCAACCACATATGTAAGTTGTTCAAAAATCATAGAATCACAGAATGGGGTCTGAGTTGGAAGGGACCTTAAAGATTATCTAGTTCCAAACCCCTTGCCATAGGAAGACACACCTTCCTCTAGGAACTTTTGACATCATAGAATCTTATGATTTTTTTGTATTCAGTTCTCCATTTATCTGTCTCTGGCTTTAGCTACAGAGTTTGAGTGCTGTTGAGTCTAGGCACAAGTCAGCATTTCAGAACAGCACATGTAATTCTTGTTTTCCTGAAGAGGAAAAATTACAGTGCAAACTTTTTATTGTCATTTTCAGCAGACAGATTCTGTTCATCTCAGTATCACAGAAGTGGCTTTGTATAAAGATTACCCATTTCCACAATCAGAAACTGTCCTATAGGCACAAAAAAAAATTTAGATTTTGTAGAAATCAAACAAACAAGAAAACCCAGTTATTTTGAACTGGAAAAGTGTTTGAACTGGAAAAGTAAAAAAATACTTAACAGAGAAGTAATAATAAAAGCAAAATATCTTGAAATTACCAATAAAATTGAGCAGATTCAGTTCTGTTCTGTTTCTTTCCAGAAAAATAAAAAATGAGGGAAAGAACATTAATTGTTGAGAGGAAAAATCCCTCAGGACCCTGCAATTTCACAAATCCTTAGTGATTTATATATCATGGTTCCTTCTCTGGCTGGAAAATCTTCTAAAAACTGCCACTCCCCCCGACTGAACTACACATTAGAGTCAGGGGAAATTCACAAATTTCAAAGTCTCTTGAGAATTCTGCAGTGTGAAGACAGATTGATATCCCCCAGAATGGAATACAGAATTTATATTACCATTTTTTTAACCCTATTTGATCCAGAATGTCTAATTTTTATTTACAAAACTAGTGAAAAGAAATATAGTAGAAAACATTATTTTAACTCCAAAAGGGAGAGTGTATGACTGAATTTGTCCATGGTACAAATGAAAATCTTAATTCTTCCAGTAATTTTTGATCACAACCATTCAGTCTGTCATTAAAAAACCCAGCACCTCTGAATAATATTCTTATATTCACTAGGAAACATTTATTACTGTTATAAAAATTAAAAGCTTTGAGAACACCTGGACTCCCTAGTCCCATGAAGCTGAAACAGCTCTTCATCCAAGCAATTTCAAAGAGAACAAATCCAAAACCTTCTGGAAAACATGGTATCAGAATTAACTTTACATTATGAGGCAGAACATGGATTAGAGACTAAGTCTCTTACATCAACATTTGTACATAGAAAATAGGGAACTTGCTTCCCAAAGGCACCGACATATGTTTCCTATTTTTCTTCACATTTTTAAGGACAATAGAGTTAAACTTTGATAGCTCAAACGTTTATAAATATATACACAAAAATTTACACATATATAAACCTAAGACTCATATACATTTACGTCATACAACTTATGTACATCTATATATGTTTACTCACATACATACACATTAATCTCTATATGTGTATTTATGTATATTTGAAACTTATGTTGATATATGTGTATGTAAGTGTGTATGACCCTTATATATGTGTATATATGCAGACAGAGGTGTATATATATTTATTTATGTGCAGGTATATATAAATTGGTGTCCTTTTCTGGTAATAATATGAATACTTATGCCAGAATAACCTCTGGAACAGTAAATATTGGAAGATGTATTCCTAGACCATTTTTTTAAGGCTGACAAAAGCACAGCTTACATCATTACAGTACAAAATAAGTTTGATTTTTATCTCCATCATTTCACACAGTGGTATGCTTTTATTTTTAATTCTGTTACTTCTCTTTGATCTGAGAAAAATGTTCCAATGCCCTCATTTTGCTCCTGGCAAAATATAGTTTTAATCATAAACATCTTCAATGATACAATGCCTGTACTAAGGTTTAGATCAAGACCTACTATACAAAATGAACAGTATGAAACAAACTAACTGGCAGAATCCTGGGGAAAAATATAAGGTATAACCATCTTAAATACTCTTTGGATTATGAACTCCAAGTAGAACATTTTCTTCCCCTCATTTTCACTATAATCTCACTAAACAACATAACTCATCTTTTCTTTCTTTCTCCTAATGGAATCAGCAGGTTTTCAATGATTTCTTCATCCAGGATCCAAAACAAAAATAGACATTTTGATGTGTTATGCAATATTTTCTCTAAATAGCTCAACTATTAAAAAGTAATTTTGTATTTTTTCTATATAATAAGAGTTTCACCTCTTGAAATTGGACACAGCTAGAAAACAGTACTACTTTTCATCTTTCCTGTGCAGAATGCATACTTTTGGTGACTATGAATACACAAATGCTTAACACTTACAGTGAGCTTTCATCTTTGACATGCACTAGGAACATTTACTAATTAATCTTCACAACCCCCTGAGGGGTAAGTAAGCATTATCCCTGTGATGTTTGCTGTGCACATAATAAGGAGAGAAGAATGGAAATTGCTTGTGCTCATGCTCAAAAAAAAAAAAAAAAAAGAAAAAAGAAGAGCTGCAGAGATGAACTGAATTCTGCACTTTTCCAGTTTGCAGAGAGACCTGGTTTCAAGGAATTTCTGGCTGTGCCTGGCATTTTCTTTGGTTTTGGCTCATCGCTGCACTTTGTTCCAATGCACACATTGAAAATAAGTCCTTCAATATAGTCATGTGAGGCTTTTTTTGACTAGATGCAGCAAGGAAGAGGAATATGCAGCAGTCCTTGGCAGTGGGTCTTGGCTGGGTACCAGCTGCATGACCTGTGAACAGCTTAGATGCTGCTTTTCTTCTTTTAATATTAATGTTTATGTTCTATCAGAGAATATCTCCATTTTTCATAACTTTCCTGGGGGTTAGAATCTTTCAGTTGCCTACAAGTCTTCTCACACAGTTCTTTGCTGCAAACATGACCCACCCTTAGTTTCCAGGCTTGTTTGTTCTGAGACTCAGCAAGTGTAGCACTATCTTTTGTTCTTGCACTACCTCACAAGACGCCAGTCCTTTGTCTTCAGTTAATAACACCTCCTGCTCATTGCATGTTTTTCACTTGTCTAGGTTTAGATATTTAACTGGGCTAAAGTAGGTCACTGTCTTATAATTTGGGGAGTTGGCATTGCTATCACCTTTGAAATAAATTACCTTCTTTGGACAACCATAGGGAATCATATAAACAGAATACCTCAAGTCAGAAGAGACCCATAAAAATCATTGAGTCCACCTCCCTGAAATGCTTTCTAAAGTTTTTTTTTTTTTTGTGAGATTAATCTGTCAACATGTGTTCCTTTACCATTCTAATTACACTGTACTTAAATGCACGCACAGCTCTGCCCTTCATTAGAAACAGGCATATAACTCTGCAAAAAAAAAGTTTGCTTTGATCACTCACACAAGCTATTTGAAAATTCTTTTAGCAATAATAATTCCATGAAGTTCCACTGAGAAATTAAAAGATTTTTGGTAGTCTCTATGATTGTTGTCATGCTACAGTCATGGAATCAAGGGCAGGAAAGGAAAATGTAACTGCTTACTCCATGTATTTGGGATTTAAGAGTCTACTGGTGAGAGGATTCCCAGCCTGAGTGACACAGTTTAGTACAAAAGTAAGTGGGGATGAATCAGGTGCAGTAACTAAATTTCCAAGTTGTGTGTAACATTTGCATACGTCTCAGCTTTCTGCTGAGAAGGGACTTCAGCCAAGCTGGGATTACTAGTTATCATAAATGTTACATAAGAACAAAAACATTACATAAAAACCCTTCAAAATATTACTTTTTTTTTTTAAGTTTAATTCAAGAATGTTAACCAAAGACTATTTGCTCTAGTCCTCTCACAGAATTAGGCCGTGTTTCCTGACAGAAATGGCTATAACAAAAAACCTTACTATATCCAGAGAAGAAATCTAGCAGGTAGGAATTTTTCACAGCCACTTCTTATGTACTTGAAATTGAGATTACACAGAGTTTAAAAGGAAAGTAAAACAAAGGAATTAGATTTTTTAATTTTGAACAGATAAATCTGAAAACTAGGGGAAAAAAAATCATAACTAAATTTAGAAGTTGAACTCCAGTCCCTCTACAGTTGAAAGCCTTGGCTCATGACTTGTGTTTTTACAACAGTAGACATCATCAGCCAATCACCCTGTATAATAAACTTTTAGATCTGTTGTTTGGCAGCAGGCAAATCTAATAATATGTGATAAGTATCCAACTCTCAGATTAAGTGCTAGTGAAAGTACTTTCTCATGTAGTTAAGACAGCACACCCCAGCTCAAGCAAAGAAGCCCAAAGCCGTGCAAAGGTGCTATTTCAACAGCCTTTGCTTTGTTGCTCCCAGTCATTTTCAGTAATTTCCAACTGCCTATTTAATAAGAAGGAGACAGCAGAGAGTAGCTTCCCTAAATTATTCATTTCAGCCCTGCAAAGTATCTCTCAAGATCTCAGTGCTTCTGTTTTGTGGTGTTAATAATTCAGAGGTGCTGGAGAAGCAAAGCTTGGCAGTTTAGTGCTTATTTTTTGTTTCCTTAACAATATTACACTTCTCAGTCTTGTCCTGATAGCTCACATGATCTGAACCACAGCTTTCTCACATACTCACCAAGAGAAATACTGAAATAAATTGCATTTGGCATAGAGGAATTTAAGTGTTCACTTACACCCTTTTGGATTCAGCAGCCAGGGCTCCCCTGTTTCCAAATATCTTGGAAAATAAATAAAT
>JAOXXN010000364.1:3301059-3313623 GCA_026770055.1 Myrmophylax atrothorax
TACTACCCTCTGGTGTTTTCCATTTGTAAATATTGTTATGATATCCACCCCACATTTACGTGACTTCCTTTCTAATTATTAAAGGATTCACCTATTTGTGAGGATCACTGATTTTCGTTCATTCTTGGAATAGTTATAAAAGAATGAATAAAATGGAACAGCAGTCTATTGAATGCACATCTCAAAATCACACACACAAAAAACCCTACTAAAAGCAATGAAATTTCTAAGCTCTGTTTTTAAATATTTTGTATAAATAATGTATTAGTAATGCCAGATTTGATACATACTGTCGTGCTTCCACTCATCATATATATGGAAGGAATATATTACATGCTCCTTTTCTCTGATGTGTTGTGTGCAGCACAAAGCAGAGTCTAATGCACTATTAAAAAGAGAAAATCTCAGCTCCCTTATAACCACCCTATATGAACATTGCGTGAATTACTGTAAACAGTCATTCAAAGAATGGTTAACCAAGGGCTAGGTAATAAAACCTGTGTGTCACACCACACCCTTGTGACTGCAAACAGGAGGAGTGTGTTTCCAAAAGGTATAGGAAGCCTTAAGCTAAAGAATCTGAGTGGAAACATCTCCTGTACTCTTATGTGAATAGTTCCAGTTTTTATTTCCCATCATGAAGATGAAGACTTTCTTTCTTTTTCTTTTTGATTGATGTGCTCTTACCCTTCCAGCTTATAAACTTCCCCTTTGTCTGAGCATAATCATCAACAAAGACTTTGTCCTCCTGACAATCTCTTTTGTCATAGTAGATATTTAACAGAATTAACGTGTGACTTTGATTTTTGATCATGAGACTGGGATCACAGGGGGGGAAAAATGAAATGAGGAATGTAAAAAAAAAAGAAACCAAAAAGCTAATTTGAGCAGAGTCTTTCTTTTTTGAGGTTGAATTTGATCAATAGGTCACAAATTTATCATGTCTTTGTCCCAGTAGGAAATTTGGACTTTATATTCAACTGATGTGAAGTTACCATTCTTTGTCTTGTAAAATACAAAACTTGAGCTTTGCTTACATCATCTCCAACATGAAACATCAACAAATCAGTCAAATTGCTTAAAAAGTCTTGAGATAAGTTTGGAAGACAAAGAAAAAATGGTTTAATAACCTTAGTTGTGTTTACTTGGCTTTGAGTTTCCAGATCCTCCGTGTTCTTCCTGGCTTTTAAATGGTATTTTATATGTAAAAGCCATTAAAAATAATAATATGCTGAATCTTCCCTCTCTCTCTCTCTCTCTCTTTTTTTTCCTTTCTTTCTTTTTTTCCCCCTTCCCTTGCAAGAAAGCTACAAACATAAGACCATTTTCCAATCTTTCTCATCAGGGCTTGTGTTAAAGTAAGCTGGATTCATATGACTTCAATCTAAAAAAAAAAGAAAAAAAATACAGTTTCTTTCCACCAAATTAGATAATTTTTCCAAACTCTGATTTAAAAATTTCACATGCCTAAAACCGTATGTGATGTCAGATTAAACACATACTTATATATAGTTTTCTCATAGACTGCTTACATGCCCAAAACTGTTTTCATGTGGTATAGCTGAGTATAAAATCATTTGCAGTACTGTCACAACCAGACATAAGCACCAAAGATAGTCATGGGGAATCATCAATTTTCCCCTCTCTTGATGTATCTTGGTGCCAATTTTAGGATGATAAATATATTTTTGGTAGATAAAATAAGATGGATGACACTCTATATGGGTTGCTGGAAGCAGTGGCAGAGAAGAGCCTAGTGTCCCCAGCATTTTTCCTCTCATCCTGTCAGCTCACATCCAAGCCAGAGATGGGTTCTGTCAGGTAAACACTTACTGTGGAGCTGGCTGCTTAGTTAGGTTTCACATAGACTCACTTAGGGAGAATGCAAATTTTGACAAGATGAAGAAGAAAGACCTGTGGGGAACTAAAATGAGCTCCAACCTTTCAGCTACAACTGTTAAGTCAATCTCATTTCAGTAGGTTGGGTTTTTTTTCCCCCCTCAGCTGTGCGTCTGGTCTGATACCTCTAATTTGTGCTCACTATGATGTCCTAGTGCTTCTTGGAGTCATGAAGCACATTCCCATCAAGTTTTATCACTGGGACACTGCTGTTATCAAGGGGACTGTGGCACTCCTACATCTGAGGAGAGTTTTGTTTTAATGTCAGTGTACAATGTCTAAGCACCACAGTGCAACTGGCAAATTCATCTGTTGCCTTCTTTCTCCTTTTAAAATCATCTGTCATATCTGGTTATTGCGTTTTATGATGTACAAGGTTAGCTAAATTTTGAAGGCTTCAGCAATACACAAAAGAAAGGGAGTTTCACTCTGAATTCCTCTGCTGCCTTTGTGTCTTACCTTTGAGGTAAATATATTTGAGACGCATTTCCAAAGAAAATGCAAAAAACTGCAATCCTACACTCCTGAAGTTGATGGGAATTATGTGACTAAATCCCTAGGAACTGTGGAAGCTGAAGTCATTAATGTTGTTCTCATTCAAGGAGTTATTTGAAAATAGAACTGGGTTTCCTGCAGGACTATACATAGTTAGAAGAAGAAAATAGATTAATTCTTTGCAAAGTAGAAGGATTAAATTCTGTTTGAAGTGTCCAGAACCAAAAAAACCCAAACCAAACCAAACCAAAAGCATGGTATACATTCACTGGAATTTCAGCCAGGGCAAAGTCCTTATTTGTTCAAGATGCTCAGGTGATTCAGAAGCACAAGGTTTGACTTTGTCATAGTCTCAATTTCATTATTACTCATAACATACCAGTGTCCAATATCATTTTCACCAATCCTTTCCATATAGACTTTCCAGGTATGTCACCAACATTGTCCATCTTCCTTTGTGACCTATTTCAATTTGTCGATAAATTAGTTAGAAGAAGCTTTCTTTATAACTGTCAAGTTTCCAACCAAAACAATTCCCTTTCTTTCTGGTCCACATGAAATTGGCCTCAAACTGCATCTCAGACTAGGCGAACATATAACTCCATTTGCTTCCCCACACTGGAACCTAATACAAATCCAATGCAGACAAAGTTTTGTTTCTACTCTAATAACCAAAATTGGTGCCGTATGAGTCATACCATAACGTACAAATTCTGTAGTAATAAGTAAAAATAATGTAAACTAATGATTCATTAAGTTTAATAAACAAAATGAAGTGGCATGGTTATGAGACTGAAGGTAAAGAAATGTAGGAAACCTCTGTGATTTTGGTGATGGTGGGTGAGGATTCAAAATCAGCTGAGCATGTTGGAGTTGACTGTTCAATGCTGGCAAAAGCTCCAACATTCAACTATTGTGAGATCACACACAAGAGTGAATTTTAAGCTACAGAAAAGTGGAGGTGATGACAAGAAGGTTAATATAGAAAGAGGGGTGATAACACAAGCCAAATTATGGTTGAAACAAGCAGTATTTCACAAGTATTGGAGCATAATTGTATAATAGAGCAATTAACCTGTGGAGCTCACCACTAAAGAGGAGAAGTAGGATTAATTATGTCCAAATAGTAATAGCCAGCATAATTTCACAGAAGAACAAACACGTAGATTAAAATCACAAATAGGATGAAGCATTCAGTAGGTACTAGATGGGTTAATGAAGGAATTTCTCTCTTACAACAGAACAACTGGTTAGATGTTAATATGAGAAAGGTTGTTATAAAGAACTTGAGAAATAAATTAATTTGACCCTCCTTTCAGAAAGATAAACTACTCCAGCTCTGTGGACCACACTGAAATGGTTGGGCTTTGCTGAAAAAAGGGGCAAATTACATTTAGGCAATTTCATGTTACAATCAACCTGTACTATGGATATGTTGAGGCATAAAATTCACTGGAGTCAGGACTGTGCTTGTTGAGGTTGAAAAGGAGAATAAAGACATGACATAGTTTATAAACTGTAATACCAGATAATTTATAAGACATAGTTTTATTTATGAATGCAATTTCCAGTGAAGTTTCAGCAATATTATAACTATGGTTATGTAGTAATAAATGCTGAAAGAAGTAGAGAAAGAAAGGCATTTTAATCACTCAAAATTGTATTCCAATGCATTGACCAGAGATACCTAGAAAATTTTATGTAAAGCAGATTAAACAAGACAAACATGTTTACAGGATTGTTCTCATTTTGGATATTGACTCATCCTCTCCTTACAATGACAGGCTAAAGGAAACACTTCTATAACCACTGCAGTACAACCTTGTCTCTTATTTCTCCTTAGTGAAGCCTAAGAATTTATCTCTTCAGTGTGAATGATCCTGCCAGGAAAGGTAAGAAGTGTTAATTGTGCACTATCTCATCTACTGATCTAGAGCAGATTGTTTTAGAAAAATACCTGATTGCTGTTTAAATACTCCAAACAAAGAACTTGCTGAACTGTTCATGTGAAAAAATAGTTGAGAGTCTTTGCAGGAAGACATATGAAGGGCAAGGAAAAAAGTCTGTGCTCTGCAGTACAGTCTGATGTACCCATCATAGAAATGGATATTTTCATGAAATAGGGGCAATGCTATATTTCATAATTTTGAAAACAGTTGTTACTCATAGAAGGGGTGTGGTTAAAAAAACTAACTAAAAATTGTTCTTATTTTAGAGCCTTAGCATAAAAAGTGGAACTTGAGGAATGATGACATATCTGCTTTCATATTTCATTCCAAAACTACTGGTAGCAGATTCCTGAGCACACAGCAGTACAGCAGTACCAGCTTGTGTCTTTGGAGGGCAGCAGCATTCTAAAGACATGATTCAACCTCAAATGCCCTGGTTTGTAATAATTTCACATTGCCCGTGTGCCACTACCCCTGGTATTGAGCTCAAGGTTGAGAACTGATTCAGCCGATCTTTACTGCGGTATTTGGGAGACATGGCAAGAATGTGGGGACTCCGTTACCTGGGACTCTGCAGGAAAAGGAACTGAGTCTTGTCCAGGTATCAATTCTATTCCCAGAGCAAGAAAGGAGTTGTGTAGTGATTTTCTGTGGCATCAACCTGTCAAATGCATTAGGCCAAAAGCTATCAAAATATCCTTGCCACCTTCTGTTCTGCCTGCAGCATGAAATAAATTTTAATGATAAGACATATAAAAAAAAGTATCACAAGATATTGTTAAAGAAACATAAAATGTTACTGAAATGCTACCAAAAAGATGTTTTGAAGAGTGATTTCTTTTTTCTTTCTGTGCTCAAAGAAGTTTTTTTGTAGCTTGTCTCCCTCAGCTCGAATTATCATATTTCTCCACTTCCACCTCATCTCTCACCTGGGGTATTACAGTAGCAGAGGTTTAAAAGGTCTTCAGAAAATTAGTTCTGACCTGAGTCTAACAAAAAAATAATGGTAAGCTTTTAACAGGTTTCAAGCAAACCTTGAAGAGATTTGTCCACTTGTATTTGGACTCCTGGGGTTTACAAGCTACCGGCAGATTTGATAAAAGGCTGATTGTAAAATAAGCTTTAATAAAATAAGCTTATCCCAGCAGTGAGAAAATCTCAAAGAAAAACAAAGTTTCAAAGGTCTGTTTGCTTCAAATAACAGAAATATATATATTTGTAATTTAACATTTAATTGGAACTTTTATGAGGAGTACATGATAGCAAGCCTTAAAGTCCACATTTTTCAGAAGCTATTTTCTGAAGTAAGCATTTCAATGTATCATTTTTATATAGCCAGAGTGTGTTGTGCCTCGTTATGGCAGAATGGAGCTCTGCTTTCATGCATTTTTAAAGGAGCTTATAGTAAGCATAAAGAAGTTACAATATTATTTGTATTGGCTCTCTAAATCAAAAACAAGGTCCATAAAATTAACTCAGTTCTCTGCAGCCTTTGAAGCTTCTCCAGTCTCTGAGATTTAGCATCATGACAAGTAAAGGTGGGTGTCAAACCACTTGAGCAATATCAAGAGAGCAATTTATTTAATTTCGTTTGGTTCATCCTAACCAAGCAACTGCACTATGTCCGCTCATGGGTTGACCTGGCCAAGTAAACACAGATACTGTCGTCTCTAAGAGGGCTTGCCTTATTGTTTGTAGGAACAAAATCAGAGACCCTGCAACCAAAATCCCATCCACTATGTTAATACAGATCAAAACCAAGTAGATCAAGATTTGAGGCCTTTGATCTTCCAGAAAAACAGGCTAAATCTCAAGGAAAAACTCTCCTTCTGGCTCAGTCTAATATCTTCTAGAAAAGATGAAACTAGCAGCAAGAGGGAGAGAGACTGTGAGGAAACAGACACAAATGCCATTTTGAACCATGATGAACTGTGCTTGACACACTTACACAGAAATAAATTTGGCTACAGACCTTGCTGTTTTCATGTTGTACAACAACCCTCATTTCTTCACTCTAGAGACTAAAGCAAGGACAATAAATAAATTTATACTTCAGATCACTGATGTACAATAATTTCCCAGTTGCCATGGTGAGGAACAGATGACCTGAGCAGATGAACAAGCAGTGTCAGGCAACAACTCTCAAGTGAAAAATTTGAAAATTGCTAAACGGATGCTAAAGGCATTATCAGGAATGTTTGTGTGCCAGTATAGAACCCTGAATCTTGAATGTTTAATGGGAAATACCGATTCCTTTAAAGACTTTTTAAAATCAGATTTTACAGTAGACACATGTTTGCCTTATGAGCTTTCTTTTCAGTAGAACTGTGAACCTGTCTTTTTTTAAGCTGCTTGAATGCAATGCATGCCCACAGCTTTTACAAACTTGAACTGATCATTAAGCTGACATCTTTAAGGCATATTAGGGTAGGATTCAGAGCTAGATTAGGAGGTAAAGATAGTAATCTTCTAGAGAGACAGTCTTAGCTCTCAATGAGTTAGTGGAGACACTGTTAATGCACACATAAATGTGTTGTAATTCCAAGGTTAATCTTATCCACCGGAGCTTTATTGAGCAGTCTCTGCAAACTTCCAGTGTGCTTTCAGAATAAGCAACACAGCAAACTTCTGCAATTCCTCCAGGAGATAAGTAGGTTCTGTGTTAGACAACTCACTTCTATATGAATCTCTTTGAAACACTTACAATTTAAAACACCCATAGAAATCTCTTCCGGTTCTGGTAGGTGCAAACTACCCTGTCTGTAGGAAATGATGCATGAGAAAGGGATGCAGAGTTCATTGTTACAGGCCATATTTGGCTCCCAGTGTGCTGGCTGGTGACTACTCGCATTGGAACAACTAGAATACACTATTAGTCAGAATCCAGAAAGAAGATCGGTCCAAGGCATCAGAACATTGACTGCTTGGCCACCACTTCTCTGTAAATCATAGGTTTAGCTGGAAAAGATCTCTAAGACTGAGACCAACTGTTAACCCAGCTCTGCCAAGCCCACCACCAAAACATATTTTCAAGTGCTACATCTATGTCTCTTTTAAATCCCTCCAGGGATGGTGACTCCACCACTGTGCTGGGCAGCTGTGCTAGGGTTGGACAACCCTTTGGCTGAAGAAATTTCCCTAATATTTAATCTAAACCTTCCCTGGCATAATTTGAGGATCTTTTCTCTTGCCCTATCCCTCTAAACAAGTGGTTGTTAGTCTGCACATAGAGGAAAGAAAAATTATTGGTGTACAACTGTCTCTTTTCACACATGTACATAGACCGCTCTCTGAAAAACCCAGCTCATAAATAATTTTAGTCTGGCTCAGTTTCAGGATCATATTTACAAATCTGGAGCTCGGTGATTTTTTTTTGGTTGTTTACTTTTTTGTAACTTTTTTTCCTGTTTTGTGGTTTTTTTCAACATTTTCATTTTTTTCTAATCTTATTTTTCAGAAAGTCATCTAAAAGGTCCAACAACAAATTAGACAGACAGAAAACAATATAACTCAGTCTGTATAAAAGGATGTCAAATAAGTGAGGGGAACAAACTGAAGAAATAGCTTTTTGAAAATATGTTTTGCCCCTTGGGAGAAATCCATAACTGTTGCAACTCCTTTAAGCAATGAGAGGGTATGTGGTTCAATACATATTTCTGTTGTAGTAACAGTTACCATGCACTGGTATTTAGTACACTTTTTTTCTCTAGAGACAAATATTATTAATATGACAACATTCATGAAAATAATAATATAATAATAATAATAAAAAGAAAGAAATCTCCTGCTTTCAAAAGGTTTCTTAAAAAATGTTTAACTTTCACACATCCATTTAACAGCATAACCTACACAGTCATTTAGTGGGTGAGAGTTAAGGTGAATAAAGTCTAAGAACATGATAATATTTCTGTGCTATGTGAGAGTAAAAGTGCAGTATTTAGGAAGGAACATCAAATTATATCCCTAGCAATTCATAACACTGTAATTTAAACATACCTAGAAACATCCTGATGTTGGAAGCAGATAATATTCAGGATTACCTCATTTCAATTTAATTTTAAATAGCAACCCTTTTCCTTGCTGAACTCTGCCACAAGAGGGAGAAATGAACATAAAATAGCCATTAAACCAATTTTACAAATTTGAGGTCTCTAAAATAAATATTGTGATAGATTTAATTATAGGACATGGTTCTGTTTTGAAAGACTGATATTTTAAAAAGCCCCCCAAACCCAGAAAATACTCACAGCATTTGGGCTTTGCTGTATTTTAAACCAGCCTATGAGGAGAAATTTACATTGACTATCTTCCAAACTTGCTGTGTCCCTCTAAAAAAATCAAGTACTTTTTCTGAGGGCATGATAATTGCACACTCACAGGGTGCATGGTTTAGCTTGAGCTCCAAACAGCACTGTTTGGGATTATGCTGCAGGAAACATACAGATATTTCTTCTTCACTCTCTTCCTCTGGAAAATAAAGAAAAGACAGAACAACATTTAAAGGGAGGGAGCAAAAACTTTATTGATTTTATCTTGGAAAGCAGAAGGGATTTGCTTTTGCTTAAATGTATATACACTTAGATCACCAGGCTCTGGCAGTAGAGAGAATTTGAAATAAAATACTGTAGAACTGTAGGATTTCAGACTTTTTGAGGTGGGGGTATAGATAATGTGAAAACTATTGCTTTGCCCAACAAAAGTGAAAGAATAAAAAGGACTTATAGGAAGATGCAATACTTTGCCCTGACCCTAACAGACTTATTTCCTATTCTGTTTCTTGCTGAGTAAGATTAGTGACTGAAAATGGACAAAGCAGCCTGCTTCAGAGGAGAAGAGTAGTCTTTCAGAAAGAGTTCAAATTAACCCAGGACAGTGTGAAATTATCAAGTTAGAGACAACTGGAGAATTTGCCAGATCATACTGGGACATGGTTTATGACAAGGTTCATGATATTTGTCCCTTGTAAAGCACTTCTATTTATATTTACTCAGTTATCTCCCTGCAACATGATTCCTGCTCTACCTGTTTAAACCAAAGTTAATCTTTTCTTCAACTTTAGAAAATACTGGATTCAGGACCAAAAAATGGATACTCTGTATTAGTCCTTGTTGTTGGGTCTCCATGATAGCAGCACCCAGAAGACATCCTGTTTCAGACTAAGGACACTGCAAAGAAAGGGAACACTTGCCAGTTTTCTTCTGAGGTCCAACCAGTCATGTAATTTGTGCAGAAATAATTCCATGCCCTCCAATGCTCACCTTTTGACTACAGTTATTGGTGAACACTCTGATGTCTGCAGCAACAATCTCCTAACATGACAAACACTGAAGTTGAGAACAAAACCAGCTTCAAGTGCTCTCCTTCTATCAAAATAAGTAGTCCTGTTTTCAGGCACAGAGGGAGAGGTCTGAACTAATTTCTGTCATCACCTTCACAAATGCTCCATGAGTGAATTAAAGTGTGGCAGCAGCAAGGATGTTGTACTGCTGTACTGGTTCAGCTGTGACAGACTAAACTGAGAGATGGATGCAAAAATGTTGTGATTTAGCCTCTTCTTCATCCGCCACCATCAGAAGATCAATTTTCTGAAAGTAAAAGTATTTTTTTCCCTCCTAGTTTCCTAATAGCTTAATACAAAGATGAACACTCTGCTTACCACAGGTTATCCCTTCATGTTTTCCAGTCACAACAGCCATGGACACTGATGCCTTTTTAAAGAATTAGTCTTCACTATTTTAGTAATTTTAAAAAACAGTCTTTCCTCTTGATGAACTTTTAACCAGTGCTCTGCTAAATTAATTGGTTTTGTTATTTAGAAAGCAAACTCTTGAGGAACTCAAACATACATTGTCAAACTCTTGACTTTTGCTCTCTGTCTGTATCTTTTCATTTTCTTCAAGCACACATCCTGTCATTTGTATATTTCTTCACATCCTTTTATACTGCCATCAGGCTGAGACTTTGTTTCACTTGCTATAATGCTTGTTTCTCTAGTGAGAATTTTCCATAATTGGTAGCAATACTTCAATACTCATCAACTAGAAGCCTTTTTTTATGATTTTAAATACTATTCAGTTTACCACAATATGCCTTTGTTTAGATGGACTCAACAAAAAGTACATAATGGGAATTGGTATTTTAAAATCAGAATCACTCAAACACTGCATGCTTTTATGTCTGTTCATGGCAGTTACACAGTCAGTCCAAGACCTTCAGTCACTTCAAATTATACCAATAATTTCTATCCTATACCTAATTTTAAGTGTATGTGCCTTGTCCATACTGATACTGTAAGTGTTTTAGTGAATTCTGGTGAACTAGGATGCAAAAACTGACTAAATGTAGTGCAATATTTCTTTCTGAAGCCCTATTGAGGTGGTAAACTACAACGCCTACTAAGAAAGTATATAGGTTTTATCATAATGCAGAATCATAAAATAATAGAACCTCCTGAGTTGAATGGGACTCACAATGTTTCTTGCGCTTTTTTTAATTTATTTTTATTTTTTTGTCTTTCACTGGGGCTTATTTCTTACATTGACTTTAAACTCCTCATTTTACAAAATATAATTTGGGATATCTCTTTGTTATACTTTGTTTCAAATCAATATTTATCAATAATATTTCTGTCCTGTTGCATGCTGTATAAAGACATACATGAAACAAGTAAAAAACTACCTAATACAGCTGTTGGTATTAGAAGATCTTATAAAGCTAAATATATTCTGTGCTGTTATTTGCCCATTGAACTAAGCAGATGAAAAATAAAACAGATCCTTTTAAATAAGTGAATGACTGTGCTTTCTATCCTTATCTTTTAGCTATATTAAGGCACTTTATAGTTACAGAAAGGTTTTAAATAGATTATTAAGGCACTTTATAGTTACAGAAAGGTTTTAAATAGATATAAAATACAAACAGTTACATGAAGTAAAAGCAAAATAAAATGCATCAAATAACATCTCCTTGCTAAAAATAAAAGCAAAAAAGGGCAAAACTGTGAGGTTTGGTTTGGTTTGGTTTGGGGTTTTTTTGGGGGGGTGGGAGACTTTTTGTGAAAAATAAAAATTTAGGAAATTCTTCATTTTAACTCAATGAATCATATTCTGCAGAAATTTCCCCTACAATGAGGTAGACATAGAAACAGATACCAGTAGATGGACAATATAAAATGGACTTAATGTCCTGCAAAATTTCTTATACTACTATAATTTTCTTTAGTTTTCAGAGATGGTACTAGAGGAACTTACAATCCGGCACATGGGTGTGGCCAAGCAGATTCTGCTTTCCCTCAAAATGGAGAAGCTGAAGTGCCAAGCCCTATGTTGTCTTACCACAAAGTTTACTCGTTGTTCCATAATCTCACAACGAACACACACACACACGCACACACGTTTTGATGGTAATTCAGACACCCTGACTCAGATCACATAAATTTTCCTTGAGTAGCAAAAAAAAATATGAAAAATACACAAAAGCAGCATCGAGCTGAAAAACATTCGCTTTGAGGCAATGTGTCTTATCTCTGCCAAATCTAAAGGTCTAGCTTCAAAAAAGGCAAAGTAGATGTAAAGGGCAGCAGGGAAGGAGAAAAGGTTTCTTTAGAAGAATAACACTGCACTGAAGGAAATTAAATTGATGATGGAGTGGCGCGAGGCAGTGTGGCTCTGGAGAAGATTGTTGATTGATGTTTCCAGATGTAAACCAGAAAGTTAGTTCTCTGCATGTATGCATATTCAGCTATGGCTTGGAGAACTGTTCTATATTCATTCTTTTTTAAATATTTGAGCCATTGTATGTAAAGCATGCCATCCTTTGAAATAACATTCCTATATGAAGTAAATTTCAGCTTTGCTATTTGCATAACAGCTAATTTAAACATATTAATACACCACAGAAATCAAGCTGTCAAGTGAGAGAAAAAATAGCGTACAGGTGACATAAAACAGTGAACACAGAGTGAAGAGGAAAGTAAATATACTGAGCTTTTCCCAACAAATTAATATTTAACAAGCTACTTACATTGATTATGAATGAGCTGCAAAGTTTGCAATTTGCAAACTTACTTTTGTTTTGCAAATTAGGAAAGAAAAAATTAAAGTGTTCATTGTGTGGTGACACAATGACATAGAAGAAAAAGAAGTAGCTTAATAAGGATAAAGATAATATCTATATTTTCAGCATACTAGTTTTTTGACAAAATGCTCATATTCCTGTATTG
>JAOXXN010000364.1:3325556-3338227 GCA_026770055.1 Myrmophylax atrothorax
ACCTGATTCTTTTTATTCAAGGACCTCAAAGCATAAATGTAAGACCACATCGCCTCTGTTGTTCAGGGAAGTATCAGTCATGTCAATTTTGTCAAAAAGTAAGAATAAGCAGAGCCTTTATAGGAATTGTCCAAAGACTTCCAGAAAACGAATTAATTTTTTATTAAATTAATAATTGTTACCTGCCACAGCAATAACTATTTATCCAATCGTCTGAAGCAGAAGGTGTCTGATGATGTTGCCAGTAGAACTGGGCCACCTCTAAGTTGTGACAATTTTTTCAATACATTACCAGTAGCACACTATATTGTGGAAAACTATAAATATTACTCTTGCATGAAGAGATAGCTATATATAATGGATAATTTAATTTATATTTATATATTTATTTTATCTTTATTTATTTAATGTATCTATGCTATATATTTTATTTACTTATTTATATATATATAAAATTAAAAAATAAAATAAGGAATTGAAAACTTGGACAAGCTCTGTGGAATGAAAGTTTTAAGTTACCTGTTCTGGAAATAAAGAGCAAAAGTCTCACTGTAGAAGTTAACTTCCAATATTCACTACAGTGCCTGTTTCTAACAATTCAATTTGAATTATTTTTGATACTTTGTTTTTTTATTAAATTCTATATCATGCTTAACATAAGATCTGAAAGGAAGGTGACAGAGAAGATACTTTAAATAGCCATATGGAAATACTTATGTACTCACTGAAAATAGAGGTATAAGATGATACAGACTGTCTGAAGCTCAGGAACAAATAGGAGTCTGGGGATCAAAACAGGCCAGGCATCTTATATTATTAAACAGACATCTTTCTATACAGCGTGAGTGTTTGTATTCCTTACAGGGCATCCATAGTTGAAACAGAATTGTTCAAAACAGAGAGACTATGGTATTGGATTTGTTAGGAGCAGACAAACAGAAGTGCAGGTATGTGGCAATGAAGGGACACCCTTCTTTTGTGTAGGAGGAAATGGCATGGCACTGAGTCAGAGAGATTTAGGCTGGATATCAGAAAAAGGTTCTTCCCCAGAGGATGGTCGGGCACTGAACAGGATCCCCAGGGTCACAGCACCAAGCTTGGCAGAGCTCAGCATGTTTGGGTGATATTCTCAGGCACAGGGTGTGACAGGGGATATCCTGTGCAGGATCAGGAGTTTGACTAGATGACCCGTTTGAGTTCCTTCCAACTACCAGGATTTTCTATGAATTTATGAACTAGAAGATGGTGATTCATATTCACAGAATTCATATCTTAATGATGAGTCCTTCCTGGTGGGCCAGGTAGATAAAAGATGAAGGAAGCATATCCCCAGTCTTTCTTTTCAGTTCAATCTTTGCTTGTTTGTTTGTTTGTTTTGGTCATTTACTACTTCATATTTATTGCACTGGTTTTCTGTACAGTGAAATGGTGCAATTTTACAAAGATGTGTCATACAGTGCTAAAACATAGTATTTTAATCACTGTCTTTGTAGACCAGCTTCTAAATGCAACTCTAAAGCAATAACTCCTATGTTATTGGAGTAGCAGGAGATGCAATCCCAGACATGTGTGCTTTTAGCATTTCCTCTCAAGGAGCTAAGGGACCTTGTTGTTCCAATGGCCTGAGCATCATATTTGTGAGGAATGTGTGCCATAGGTCAATAAAGGTTACCTGTTTGCTGAACCCCACATGGAAACAAATGGACTAGATAAGCAGCTAATATAATTCACTATAGTTCCCTCAATTAAAAAACATAATTAAAAAAAATCAGTGAAGCCACACCTCTTCTAAGCCATCTGAAGATCAGGTTTCTCCTGATAGACTCTATAGAATTTACTTTCTAATACTAGAATACAGCCCTTACTAGAGATCAGAATAAAGTTTATTCATAACCCCTTCTGAGCTTCATTGGCTATAATCTTACCTAACGCTAAACCCTAGGGTGATTTTTATCTCCCACATTCTTTTAATTAAACATGGTTCATAAACTGCCATCACTAATACTAAATCACCATGAAAAATCTCTGTAACATTAAATTAACCTTTGATTCTACATTTTTCCTTTTATGTCATATTTGATAAATCTTGCAAGGAGATTAATGGACATGATTTAACCACAGACATACAGCTATATGCAAAGCACAACAGGAAATAAAAATTCTTACTGTAAGATTCAGAAAATAGCATTACAAACAAAAATGCAGTTGCAAGCAGAAAGATGATTTTAAAATCCATATTGATCTTCCTGTAGTGTGCTATTTCATGATGCTCAAATAATGGAATGCTATGATAAATTCTAGTTCAAATCAAGTAAATCCCCCAATGTTTAACTATTGATCATTTCATTTGACTTTCTATGTATCTCTGACCTCTTCTGTGTCAATCATGTTGTCCTTCATCACTGATTGCTAATAATTGCTAATCATCATTACTGTTCAAGATGGAAATTAGTCTCAATTTTTAAAGTGAAATTCCTTCTTTTTTACTTCTAGTCACTATTTCTTGTCATGACTATGACTAAGGAAAAAAGTCTCCTGTTATGCTCTATGCTCTTTTGTCAGGCTTACCAAATTGTAGATGTCACTTTTATCAATCTTATTTTGATAAAGTAGTTCACTTAAACTCTAATATTTCCACTGTAAGCTGCATTTGGTAGATGCCAAAGTGACTTGCTCCTTTTTTAATCACCAGTTTGTAAGTTCCTCTGTAAGGTACAAGCACAAGAACTTCATGCAATATTCCATTTCCCATTTTAATACTGCCACATGCATTTGCACAAATTCCACTTATGTACTTATTGCTCTACTACATTTTTATTAGTAATTTTTACTGGCAGATAAATGAGGGATAGAGTTTTATTTTTTCTCTCTTAGTGATATCTAATGCAAATGTACCTCACTAACTAACTCGATCACTCTGCTAGCTAGCCTAGCCCTTATCATAGAATCACAGAATCCAAGAATTATAGAATCAAAAAATCATATAATCATAAAATCATAAAATGATAGAATTTTTTTTAGGTTGGAAAATACCTTTAAGATCATAGAGCCCAGCCATTAACCCAGAACTGCTAACTCCACTGACAAACCACACACCTAGGTATCACACACACCTTTTAAATATTTCTGTGTATAGTGACGCCACCACTGCACTGGCCAGCCTGTTCCAACTCCTGACCATCCTTTGGCTAGAGAAAGTTTCCCTAGTATCCAATCTAAACCTACTGTGGAACAACTGGAGTTAATTTCCTCTCATTCTGTCCCTTTTTACCTTGTTACTCACACCTTCTATCAGAAGTTATAGAGAGAAAGAATTTCATCCCTCTTTATGTGCCATTCCGTCTTTAATAGGAGGGTTTTTTCTGCAGCAATTCCCTTTTGAAGCAATGAACATGAAATAAATATATTGAATGTTAGTGTAGCCAGTGATTATTTTTCATTAACAAACACTTAAAAGTTTGGCATTGGAAAATTCAGAACTCATTTAAAATGACCTATAGAGAGCTGCCTTTTTATTTTTTTTTAAATTACCTCCTCGTCTGATACAAATCAAATGCCACACCACAGTCTACATGTATTACATATATAGAGCTACCTTTATTGTGGTATTATCAAATAATGAAATCTAAACTATTTGACAAAACCCATTTTCCATAAAACTACATAGACTAGCGTGAATTACATCCCCTCTTTCTGTTTCTTTATTAATGGGAAATCATATTGACTTTTCCATTATATTGTCTGAGTCTGATATCTGGGTAACTAAGATGGCTCTGCACTGAGTGTTATCATTTTTCATCATAAGGAGACTCACATTTGCTAAATATAATTTTAATTAATACTGTTTTCTGTATCTTTTATTGTCATCAATTTCACATGAAATCTTCATGTTTCTGTTTGTGTGTGTGTTCATTCAATGGTAAATAACAAGAATCTCAAAGTTTACGTTGTCCAGTGGAATATTCTCGTTTCTGGATATTTTTGCTAAGTCTTGCAAATGCCAAACTGGAAATTGATATTTTTGTGATCAGCTTGGAGCCACTATTTTTCACCTTTTTCACTGGTCTATGACACTTCTTCAAGGGGATACAAACTATTTGTAGGACTAATCAGGAAATGATAGTAAACATTCTGATGATATCAGACCTAGGAAAGGGCATGTTGTGTAACTTTAAGTGTTTTGCGTGTTTCTGTATAATTTTAGTCAAGGAATTTGTTCAAATTGTGATGAGGAAATACAGATTTAAAGATTCAGTACATTATATCATTCCTAAACTCAGAAAGTATAAATGCACAGTTCATGTCTCTGAAAGTTCTTGTAATTATCTCCTCCTTTTCTTGAGAGAAGAATAATTTATCTATGTTTGTTAAATGGAAACCCTGCACAAGTATGCAGTTACTATAACAACAACTGCATCATAATTTCATATCCTGATTTACCCTGGTGGAATGCTTACTAGCTGTCTTTTGTTATAGTAGATTGGAGATTATGACTGTATTTTCAAGTGCCTGGAATGTGTAGCTATTGCCAGACCATACATGAGGCTATGCAAGGACTCTCTTCCAGCATATGAAAGAAAATAAATAAGACACTTTCTAAACTCTCCTTCACTGTTTCCTGCAAAGAAAGCTTCCTGTCTCACCACGCACTCCTTTCTCATGCCATAAATTCCTTGCCATGTAAAAATCCCTTAAAAGAGTTTTCTTTCCACTGTGTTTGGCAGCTGATTTGTTACGCTCGGGTACCACTTGCTGTATTTTTCTGCATGGGCCACTTACAAGATCCCTGTACTTGTTTTACACCTCCACAGCTGGACTGTAGGTCTTTGTTTTACACTGGCCATCCTGATTTCGCCCTTCTCCTCACTGCATTCTGTCTTCTTCATGCTGCTGCTCTCTCCATTTTTCCCTCTCAGACCTGCTTTCTGGGCTTTTTCATGGACCTGATTTTTTTATATATGTGTAAGAGAAAGGAAAACTGACTCATGCAGAGATAAAGAAGTTGTTCTGGCAATAGGACAGCTTCAGCTAAAGGAGGCTACCACAATTCACCACAAAATATCCTACCTCAGGCACTTGCAGTTTAAGGAGTAGCAGCTCTGGTCTTATGCGACTCTTCACTAGATTCATCCCACTCTTGTGGATGAAGGATAAGGCTCAGCATCTGCATCTGACAGATGAAGTGCCCCATGTGCGGGGCACAAGGCTTCTTGTGAGACATCCTAAAGGAATGAGATCTAAACATGGGAACATTTATTTCTTGAATTTTTTAATCTCATCTAGAGTAGCATTTCTTGGAAGCTCTTATTTTTGAAGATTTAAGTTAAGCTGCTGGGTTATATAAGGAGAAAATTTTATTATTTCTAATGCATCTTGGTTTGGAAGGGTAGTAGATACAGTAACTGAGATACTCTAAAGAGCAGTGGTCTTCACTCTAGATCCAAGCACACTGAGCAAGGAAAAGAATGTGCCCTGCAAAATTATGTTTTCACTCAATCTGTCATACACACCCAAATGCCATTCCCAGGGGCCAACCTTTTCCTCACTTCCTGCATTTATCCTCCCCCACATGCTATGATGCTCCTTCCCCTCTGACACTCTCACTTCACAGTCCACCCTCTCATTTTCTACTGTTTGGTCTCCCACCCCTCTCTCAGGAGTTACATGAATTTATTTTTGTGTTTTAATACTCTTATTGGTCTGACTTTCTTTGTCCCCAAAATAAGAGTCATCTTCTTCTGACACAGGAGAATTGCAGTATGTCCCAAACAAGGCTTTCAAGAGCCAAACAAGGCCTGGCTTTAGCTAAGCATTGAAGACTGAGAGGTAACACATAAACCTTGTCTGGTCTCACTTGAAAATAATGTCATACCCTCAGAAAGTCTTTACCTACACACTCTTTGTATACATTCAACTCCTTATTTTTAGTTTTACTTCTCCCCAAAGGATAGGAAATACACACACCAGATGTAATAGTAAGAGTGAACAGTAATAATGAGCATAACTACTCAAAGAAAGAATCATGAGCAATATAACAATTTGAAGTGTGACTCCAATCTGGGAAAAGAGAAGTAGTTTTACAGCCCTTTTAGACATTCAAGGGGAGGATAAAATCTTTTTCATATGTGTTTTCCCTTTCTATAACAACTCAAAGAAGCATTTTGGTTTTGGTGTATTTAATTGAAAGAAAAAGTCCTGAGTTTCCACTATAGTTAAAGGTTAAAATTATATATACCTAAGATACTAGTCATATGGCAAAAACAGTTTTCAAGGGCAGGAATTATTTCAGCAGGGGTGAAGAACAGAACTACTTATCATTTTTAAAAATTTTGAAGTCGTTTTAATACAGATTAGATGACTAACCAAATCTCACAGGATATTCTAATGTTGTAGAGTGAATGCAATTGGGATGGTGAACTTCCCCTAATCACTGACATCAGGCTGGTATAAATGGTGAATAGTTAAACTCTTATTGGAATCATAGTCTCTTATTTATCAATATTATAGTATCTTATATGTAAATATGTAAGCTTACTCAGCTGTGTCAGTTATGTGTTTAAGAATAAGGCTGAGTTGAGAAATATGTAAGATTCTTCCCCACAATCCTTTCCATTAGTATTGCCACTTGTTCTGTTGTCCTTGCTCATTAACTGTGTCAATACCTGGAAAGAAAGGAATGAGGCAAGGACTTTACAAAGGAACACAGATTCCATTCATGTGACCACACTGCCTATCCAACTGCCCTATCCCCAGAAAGAAAATCATCCATGAAAACTGCTGAGAAAAAACCCTGTCCCTTTTATTTTTCAAATTTCTTGAGCACTGGCTATAAAAACACTAACTGGAACAGATTAAAACCATGCTGGTGTGGTGACAATTTTTAGCTTATATCCCTGAAGCACAAACACAGGGATTTTTCACTGCTAGAGACATGAGTGCAGAACCATTATTTTGGAAAAAATAGCATTAAAGTGATTTTGCTGGAAAAATTAGCAGTTATCTCATCTGTCAGTCAAGTCTCAGTCAAGGTTACTGACCTTACTTTCTATCAGTGAGGTTTCATGGTTTTTAAAGATGTTTAGCATTTTCAAATGTTAACCAGACATGAGTGATCCCCTCATCTCCTTTCTTCCTACTCTTCACAGGCTTAATCACAAAGTTTATACATTTAAGTACCCTTTAACTTACACAAAAGCTGGTTTTCTTTCTTGCTGTTCAATTTGTGTATCCTTGAAAGATAATATAAAAAGTTGCTTAAATGCCTTCAGGGTTGTAGAGAGTTCATGTTTTCCAGTTCTCCTAAGTGCCTGAACTCCAGAAAATCCCATAGTTTTGGTCACTTATTCATTTTTCTTAGCCTCTTTTTACATTTCCAGGTCCTTTCATGTTGCCGTGATTTGACAGTAGCCAATTATTTTATTTGCTTTTCATGCATATTAACCCGCAGGCAGCAGATTTGCATCTAATAAATGATTCTATCAAAGAGAAAATTGGACAAAACAGATTTCTGGTAATATTCATTGCCTGTTAAAAAGAATTGCACAACAAACATTTATTCCAGACCTAACTATCTATTCACACAGTTCAGCAGACTGTCAGATTAACTGTAATGTTGCCTTCTGGTGATTTTGAACAATAGAACAGTGTGTGCCCTCGCATATTTTTTTTACCTGCTTTTGTTTAAATGGTTTTAACAGGTGTTTATGTACAGGTTTGGGAAGGGGGGAGGGGGTGGTGGTGTTGCAGGAATATAGGTTATAATAATTTGAAATTTCTCCCTACTTTAGTCTATTTTAATTGTCAATAAAGTATTAAGCCATAAGGGCTTTATTAGTATCTGAAACACATCAATATATTTTCTCCATGTAGAGCCTGTTTTGTCTGTGGTGGCAAGTGGTAAGTAGTTTACCTGCCTTTGTAAGAAGGTGTTTTGCCAATGAATACGGGTAGCTGAGTAAAGTTTGGTTTGGCATTGAGGGGGCTGGCAGACTGATTCACCTCTTTTATAATAGTGATTTTGACACAAGTAGGATGCCAACCCTCATTTAATCAGGAAAAAGGACTTAGACTCCTCATCTATAGTCCAATAAATGACCCATGAGCTTTTTAACTATACTTATCCTCCCCTAACACAGAGCAGAAGGAGTAAGTGAGACCTGAATCAGAAGTGGTGCTGAGATACAGCACTTAAAAGCAAAATGATTGCCTTTCTTTCATGCAGAGACGCAAATTCAGTTAGCTAAATTTAAATTTAAGTTGTTCCATGTAAATTTTGAGACTCCCTGAAACTCACATTTCCTGATTATTCAAATGGAAAAGCAAAGAAAGAAGTACTTTGTTGTACACATAGCTGTACACCATGTACCCCCTTGAATAATACATGTGCATTTTATATATGATGATTTTTAAGTGCAAGAGAATTTACTTTGTAACATTTAGGCAGAAGAGAATCTTAACTCTGTCATTATTTAAAAGCAAAAGATAACAGTTTACAGAAACACAGAAAAGTCCATACAAATCTCTACTGTATCACAGAATCATAAAATCAGGGAATCATTATGGGTGGAACATTTAACCTGACACCAGCACCATGTTCACCACTAAACCATGTCCTCAGGTGCCATATCCACATGTGTTTTGAACACTTCCAGGGTTGGTGGCTTCACCACTGCCCTGGGCAGCCTGTTCCAGAGCTTTGCTACCCTTCTTATGAAGAATGTTTTTTCTAATATCCAGTCTAAATCTCTCCTGGTGCAACCTGAGGCCATTTCCTCTCATCCTGTCCTTTGTTCCCTGGAGCAGAGCCTGACCCTCCCAGCTCTCCCCTCCTGTCAAGGAGTTGCAGAGGGTGAGAAGGTCCTCCCTGAGCCTCCTTTTATGCAGGCTAAGCCTCGTCAGCTCCCTCAGCTGCTCCTGCTGCTCCAGCGCCTTCCCCTGATCTGTTTCCTTCCCTGCACATGCTCCAGCACCTCAAGGTGTTTCCTGTGTTAATAAAATGAAACAAAAAAAACAAGTCCAACCAACTCAACTGTTCTACTGTAAGCGACTTGACTTTCAGCTTCTAATAATTACATTCCATATAATTTGTCTGATAGTGTTTCTTCTTCAACTGAAAGTCAGAGAAAGGCAGTGCAAAATCCTACACAACATGCAGTTCCTGAGAGTAAGCAGTTAACAGGGCAGGGGAAATCTTATCTTCAGTGCATAACAGAAATGAGAATACATTATTAGCTTGACAGGGTACAAGTTCCAGAAGAACACAAATAACTGTGGATTTGAAGCTCCTATAGGCTTTAAATGAGATATAATTTTTAAGTGAAGCTGCATTTTGTTTATCAGTTGAAATGTGTCTTATCAACCTGTGCATTCAGATTAAATTAAACAATTTGCAAATTTAACTGTTAGCCTGAATCAGAAAAAAATCTTATTGCTGTTTCCAAATTGAAACACAGTAATCTTTATCAACTTAAGATATTCTATAAGTACTAAAGTAACTAAGATTTTATGCTTGCCTCTTTCTAAATAAGGACTGGGGGAAAACTAGTATTTGAGTGTAAGTTTTTGGGGGGGTCTTTTAGTTTCTTTTCACCCTCTCTGTATGAGCCATACACAGTAACACAAATATAATTTTAATCTGACCTAATGCGAAACTTGATAGTTTTCTGCTTTGAATCTTACTGCACTTTTTATTCTCACTTAGTTCTCAATCATAAGTAAAAATAATTAGTTCAATTAAAAGTCAGCTATCCCTTTCTTACGGAGTTAAATTGTTGAAAATATTTATTCCAGTAGTGTAAATCAGCATTGTTCTACTGAAATCAGTGGACTTCTACTGTTTTAATAGAACAATGCTGATTAATTGCAAAGAAGACTTCAGACTTTGGTTTACCAAATCCAAGGGTGATAAGTATTTATAGGAAATGACAGTTGCCCTGCCTGCTGCAGATATGGAGTCTTATACATACATAAAACATAATAACACACACCAGTGTGCCAACAAGTTTTTAATTATTTATCACACTCAGAACACAGAGTGTGATAACATTCCCAAAGTCGCTTTTTGGTTTGTTATAGCAGGTTTGTTTAATGAATGTTCAGCATTTGTTTGCTAAGTATGAATGTAAAACAGAACAAAATAAGATCCTTGTCAAGGACCATTTAAATGGTAATGCCAGTGTTGCAAAAGGTGATAGTCTGTTTCCCTTCCAAACGATTTATTCCTACTACCCCTGCATAGCCTGCTTGCAAAGCTGACTGATTTACCACCTGCTATTTTGGACTGACTAAGCTTTTTCTAAATGTCTGTATATTTTAAGAGGTACATAAATTAGAGGTGTACTTGCATCAGGGTGTGCATGCAAGGAGGGAGTCTTTTATAATTTAGGAGCTGTGTGGTGTTATGTTTCCTCCCTTTCAGAGAAGATGACTTCACTAATTTTACTTTTACTTATATCTGTGGCATAGGACTCGTAGTTTTCAAATCCAAGATATCTCATATGTGATACTCAGATTTTTTTTCTTTAACAATTAGTGTCAGTGTCATCACCCAAAGTCACAAGTTTCCTCTGAAAATTTCTTGTTCAATATGGATACAAAATTACATCAAAAAATGCATGTGTGTTTATTGCCTACTCAGACTACGGAAGTACATCTACAAAGGAGTTAATATTTTAGCTGTGTTTAGGTGTCTAGATATAAAAATTACCTTATTAAACTCACATTTGGTTGAAATCCCAGAGTACCCTGGGGTAATTCCTTTTCCAATGCCCCTCAGCCATTGGCCCCTTAGCTGTTGTGCACAGATGCACCAACTGCAATGGTTATCGGGGAGTTTATTTCAACTACATCTTTGAAACTATTAAGGAGAAAAGAATCATATTTCCTTTTAGGGTTTTGGGATATGAAATAATCCTTTATGAACAGTGATTGTTACTTAAACAAGAAAGTTTATCATGCAACTACATCCTGACCAACAATTAGCACATCTCCTTGGATTTTCAGTGCCACTTTACAGTATGCTACCACTATTCCAAGTAGTTTTTATTTATTGTCCTCCAAAGAAAACATTTCTGACCTTCCTTTTGTGGGAAAAGACCTTTTTTGTGACAGAGTAACAGACTTTGATTACAGACTTTGTAACCAGATATCCACATTAGACTTTTCAGTAAACTATTCTGCCTTCTCTTTGCTACTGCTGTTAGACTTTTCAAGTCTTCTAGTTGTTCAAGAGGTTATATTAGACTTTAACAGAATTTACCTTTTTTTTTTTTTGGAGCTCAGTGGCCACCCAGCCTGCCAAGGGGAACAGAAAGGACTTAGGCTAGGGTCCCTAGGGCTCTGCATGTTGATCCTTGGTTACATACAGAATCTTTTCTGGTCATGATAACTTTGTTTATGTGTGGTTATTCTAATTTAGTTTTAGCTGCCAGAGGAGAGGTTTTTTGCAAGTTAATGATTATTGGAGTTCCTGGCACAGTAAACAGAGAAAAGGATTCTCTTAGAGAGGACAATGAGTTCTTTTCTAGGGCCTCTGACCAACAGAATGATATACCTTCCAGAAGTATTTCTGAACAGACTAGACAGATGGTCTTGAGAAAGTACCCAATTCCAGAATCCAAAATTAGGTGAAATGATCCTTTAACTTTAGTGCTTTTTTAATACTCTTGTACCTTTCTGGATCTAAGGGTACTAACCCCCAAACCTAAACATGCCTGTGACTGTCAAAAAGACTGCTTTTTAAACTAGTTGTGTCTCACTCATTCCTCTTGGTCAGAAACTTTTCACTTATGTTTAGTTGTTAGTTTGGCCTTCGACAGCTGCTCAGCATTCTACTCACACTTCCATATTGGTCAACTAGAGGTCTCCATGCCATTTTAATAAAGTTTTGAGACTGTTTTCTGTAGATAGAAGGTGTAACAAGGAGCTTGCAGTCAGAATTCCAAGCTGGATGTTTTCAATCAAGAGTTTTTCTCAAGGGCCACAAAAGTTTTCACAGGAAAGCATGCTATCGTTATAAAAAGGAAGGTTCTCAAATCCAGCAAAACTACTATACTGAGAGATAGATCCACCTGCCCCACGATACTTTTTTTGATTAATTATAGAATATATTTGTATTTTGAGTTTCATTTTGGGATAACACTGAATTTCAATTTAGTTACTGCTTTATTTCCTTGCAGTTACTTGTCTGCCCTTACAATCAGTAAGTTCTCCTGCAGTGAATACACTGGGACTATTTTAGCTCTGTATTTCAAAACCAATGTCAAACTTATGGTTGGTTTAAGTACAGACAACATGACTGAATCCACCATCTAATCACAAGGTGACCAGAACCACTGCACTTTATTGTCCATAGTAGCTCTGTTTTCAAAGTAAGCCTCCTTCTACACTCAGCCTTCTCTCTAGAGGTTAATCCTCATGAAATATGCCCTCTTATTCTGTTTCAATGCTAAAAAGAGTCCACAATGTTTATTTATCCCCTCTCTGTTGCTGGGGTTCTGTCTGTATCAAATGAAAAACTTTGCAGTAGTAGATCTTGCACTGATATACGGGAATGGCATTCAAAGCACAAGAAGAAAAAATATGATCTCAGGAACAACACAATGTTTCCCACCTTGTGCCTTTCCAATATTGCTATTTGACAGTCTTCTCCGGGGACACCCCCTTGTCGCGGG
>JAOXXN010000364.1:3372308-3382313 GCA_026770055.1 Myrmophylax atrothorax
TTCAAGGGCCTAATTCAGATGTAAACAAAAAATTGGATGAGATGAATGATCTTTAATTACTTGAAACTTCTACTCATTGTGGTGTAATTACATTGGAGAGTTAGGGAATTTAACATTAACTAGATCAAGGAATTGCTAAACGACACTTTTCAATATCTGATCTATGATCTTTCTTTTCATTTCAGACCCTTATGTCAAAGTGAACCTGTATCATGCTAAGAAGAGAATTTCTAAAAAGAAAACCCATGTGAAGAAGTGCACCCCCAATGCAGTGTTCAATGAATTGTTTGTCTTTGACATTCCCTGTGAGGGCCTTGATGATATCAGCATTGAGTTTCTAGTTTTAGATTCAGATAGGGGGTCAAGGAATGAGGTCATTGGCCGGTTAACCTTGGGATCTTCAGCAGAAGGAACAGGAGGCGAGCACTGGAAAGAAATTTGTGAATATCCTAGGAGACAAATTGCTAAGTGGCATATGTTATGTGATGGCTAGTGGTTTAGAAAGGGGGTGGAACTTTAGAAACTACATATATTTCCATAGACAAGGAGCAGGTTTTGTTTTATTTTGGTTTGTTCTGGTTTTGTATTCCTCTTTGCTGTCTACTTACAAGCTTTTAGTTACAAGGCTTTTTTCTTTTTTCTTTTCTTTTTGTTTTTGGAGGGAGTGGAGGAGGGTTGGCATAAAACTGAATTGAATTATCAGAACAGAAGGTAACTAAATTTTCACAGGAAATAACAGAATTTCTATTTCATTAGACTTTAATATAATGTAATCAGATTCATATTATTCTAGAGTTTAAACAGTCTGTAACTTCTGAAGTGCTATAAACTTCAATAGGAACAGACTATATTTTATGAAAAAAGTCACTGGAAACTATTACTACTGTTATATAGAAGATAATCTCATTATAATATGGCACTAGCTCTGAAAAACCCCACCTATGGCTCACTGACAAGGGGATGAATCTATAAATGCCATGGGGAATGAGGGTGAGTAGGAGGGGAATTCCTTCTGCCTCTTCATGAAAAACCTTCTTTTATGAAAATTTAATATTTGTAAGTTTTGATTACTTATACTTTGATCATCCCAAAGAATGAAAAAAGTTTTCAACATTTTATCTTATCATGTGGAACTAGCTGTTTTGTGTGTGGAAATACTATACAATTATTTACACTTGGATTTTTAAATATATATTTATATAATTTGTTTTATTACAGTGACCAAAATAAATACATTCTTCTTTTTTTTTTTTTTGTTTGTTTGTTTGTTTGTTGGTTTGGGGTTTTTGGGTTTTTTTGTTTGTTTTGTTTTTTTGTGCTTTTTTGCTTTTTGTTAAAAGGGCTCCTTTTACGGGTGACTGTACATGTTACAGTATAGCTAGAATTTGGGGTTATATATGGCTTGCATTTTTTTCCTCTAGGTAGGATTACACTTTAAGCATTTCAAGCCATAGAAAAACATTTTTGTTGAGCAGAGGTAATATACAGGATATTACAGTCAACCACTTTTCACCAATCATATTTTAACCATTCAGTAGTATTTAAAGTAACACTGTTTCTTTTTGGGTTGTTTAGGTTTTGATTTTATTTTTATTTATTTTTTAAGTTTTTTTTTTCATTGAAGAATAAAAAATATAGTGAGACAGAGAGCAAAACCTTATTCTGCTGTTTAACTTCCTGGATTTGAACTAATGTCATTACAGTCAGTACCAATATACAAACTTTAAAGTATTTTTAAGCTTTTGGAGAATAGGAAACCAAGCTCACATTATAATTTCTTGAGTATTATGTAAACAAAATACTTGGAAAGTGCATTTCACTTAGATTATATCAATTAATGTACATTACTGATTGTACTGAAAATTGGTGTTGGTAAGAGAAAATAACATCCTAATTTTATGTCAGTGTGACACGTCTCTATTTAAATTGTGTCAGACTGGGAAAATATCAAGTGTAACTATAGTAAGTGTACAAATAAAGCATTTAAATCTGTGAAATTTAGTCTTGGTCACACCAAATAGGTTTTTAGGTTGTCAGAACTATAGCACAACTATAAGCAGATTATTTCCTAAAGTTTGTACACCAATTTCTGATACAGAATTTTTTGCAAATATTAGTCCTGCTTCATTTTCAATTACAATATATATAAAGAATGATGACAGTTGTTGACATAAGAAGAGTTTAAAAAGTGGACAACCATTTTCAGTATTTTTGCATCCATCATTTTGTCATGTGTAGTCCCATTGAAATGAATAAAACTCTTAGGGAATTATGGTATTGCTCAATGTGAGTAAAGGTAATAGGATGGGCATGCCAGGTTAAAAAAACCACAAACATACATTGAATGTCAAACTACTTTCATTAAACAACAGACTTAGGTCCTATTAAAAACTATTGGGGATTTGTTGTCTACTTTACCTGTTCTCATAAGGCCAAACTATGTTTGCAGGAAAGGACACTGAAATATGAAATATGCAAGTAGACAAATAGTACTGGAAGAATTCCATTGAGGCTCTTCCAGGTTTTGTGTCAGTATTTTCTCCAGTTTTTGAGAATGTGTTTGATACAACAGTGTTTATAGATTTCTGTAAAAATACATTTTCAAAATAACATAAACATGCTTTTTATGATAATGCTCAATGTAAAAATATTGCGTATTGTATGTATAAAGGAGAGGAGTCTTTTTCGATTATTTCTTTAGAAAGCTGATTAACTGCTTAAGGGCTAGAGTTTGCCAGCCACTTTCAAGCAGAGCTAATCCAAAGCCACCAAGCAAAAGGAAAGATGCCCACAGGCTTCAGCTGGGTTTGAAGTGCAATCACAGAGGAAAACTCTTCTTCTGAGTCAACCCAGAAATGTCACTGGGACCATGGATAAGGATAGATAAGGGGATACTGTTTGATCCAATGGAGACTGGGAGAGTTTAAGTATTACACAACCAGAGCTGTTATCATTTCCAGTAAGGAAACAACTATACTGAAAGTGATTGCATGAAAGAGAGTGGGACAGCTTGTAATTAAGAAAAAGATGGTTTTGTATATTGGCCCATAAGTAGTACATTATCTCTAAAAATCAGGTCACTGGAGTCATCTATCTCCAATGGAAACAAAATCTGGCATTAAGAAGTAATAGTTCCATCTTTTTGAATTAATGCTGGGCTGTGATCATCTTTCATGTTGAATCTGACAAATCGTTATGAATTTTTTTTTTTAAGTTTCTGTAGCAGCTTGTGGGTTAACATTTTTGCTAGCTAAATGGCAGTTGTTGCTGGGGGTCAGGGGATGGGAACAGAAAAGGGAAGCAGAGACACTTTTATCAAATCTAAAAACCCCTGTAAATAGATTTGATAATTTCTCCTCCCCCTCCCCCCAAAGCAATGTTTAGCTTGGAAAGTTGAGTAAAGACAACTTGTAACCCATTTTAAACCAGACAAGGCAGGAGCGAATGTACTGAGATGAGAAATTCTGCTGTTTTATAAAGTATTCAATTTTCATTGTGAATATCTTGAACTCTGTTAAGGATACTGTACTGTATTAAACATGTAAAAAAATGATGTTTGTCTAAGTAGCTTACAAAAATAATAACTCCTTGAATGGGAGACTATCCATGTCTGGAGATCTGTCGTAACTAAATACCTGATTCGTTATGGTGTTGTAACTTAATAGAAGCTATTCAAGAGGAAGCATGGTGTATGAGATTTTGTAAGTTATTTGTGCTGGTTCTGTATGTTGTGCCATCTGTGTAAGACAAGAATAAACTGCTGCTTTTGTTCATCCCATCCTAAAATAATTATCCCACCAATGTATCTTTCCCAGAGATTTCTGCTATTTTTGTATTCCCAGTCTCCTCTGTCATGTCTCTATCAAGAAAGTGTTTGATTTGCAAAGTCTTCCTCTTCTCATAGAGTTGGATTAGACTTGCTCTGCAAATACTAGCCAGGCAGAATCACATGTTCTTTATTCCTAGCTGCTTGCTGCCTACTTACATTAGTCCTGAATTGTACTCTACGCTGAGACTAGAACCTGGGACATGATCCATGGCCAAAAATTTGAGCCCTACATGGACTGATACACAGACGTAAGCAAGAATGAATTCTGATAGATGGAAGAAGTAAAATTCCAGTCACATTATCTTGCTGTCATTCTAGTTGTTTTCCAAAAGCAAAAAGTACCCCCTGGTCAATTAGGCTGCGCCACTTCCTTTGAGACAAGGCAGTCATGCCAGGAATCAGCCTGTCAGGTGAGTTTGGAAGCTAAGGTGGGAAAAGCATTCATTCAAGTGCTGTACATACTATCACAGAGCCAAAATCTAGGGAAAGAAGAAGGTAACTGCAGCTGGGATACACTTTGCCACTTAATGATTCCCATTATGAGCCTACAACCAGTCACCTGGAAGAGATCCCTGATCCTTGTCACAGAAATCAATTACAGTATCCATTAGTCAAATGCACAAAATAGAACAACTTCCATAGTGCTTTTGGTTGAGCTGGCAAAATGTCAACTGCCCAATACAGAGTGTCAGACCCTACCTCCTCCTGCCGAGAAAAGGGAGGAAAACAAACCCTGGAAAAAAAAACAACCTCTAAGATTTAAACTTAAACTAATTTTATATATATATTTATACATAAAAGAGAAAATTAAAAGAAAATTACAATATAGCATACACTTGCACAAGTTAGAAATAACAAAACATAACTCCTCACTCCCCATTGAACACAAATCCCACCATTCTAGCTACAAATCACTTCAGAGAACTCAATCTCCCTATGGACAGATCCAAGCAGAAAGACTATGAACAAACATTTTACTTCCCTAAGAAAACATGGTAGTAAGTCGGTGCTGGGCCTGGTCCTCCCATCCCTCCTGGGATGGCGCAGTGTGTCCTCTTGGGACCACAGCTATGAAGGAACTGAGAAACTGCTCCTACTCTACTGTATTTATATCCGTGTTATATCTGCATTGTTGCTATGCCTGCATTTGTTGCTAAGCCACTTTTGTGGTTGTACACCTGAAGTACTTTGTGCATCACTAGAGAATGTCCTACAGTCAAGATGTGAATGCTCTGATTACACCACTAGCAAGACAATCAGGTGTTGTCCTGAAAGATCAGTTGACTTCTACTTGAGCCCTTCAGCCTCAGTGGCAGGAGGAGGCACCTCCTAGGGCCCCATGCCTTACCCCTATCCCCAGTGCTCTGTAGTCACCCTTGACATGCTCTGAATTAACCCTAGAAGTACTGTTCATGCCTAGATGGAAGATCATGGATAATCCAAGGTAGGAAAAGATTTGAAAGCATCCTGGATACTGGTCTCATGGCAAGGACTAGACCTCTCAAGACATCACCAGGGCAGGTCAGCAGAGTGGGCATCCCTTCCCAGCTGGAGAATGACTCCAGTAACTTTCATACTCTTTCTCCTCTGTGAAAATACAAGGTTTGAATTCAGCTGTCTCTGACAAATCTTTTTTGTTTGTTCTTCTCAGTGTTACTTGTTCTGAAGTTGCAGGTGGGGTCACCTGCTCTTGTGGCTGTTGCCAGATGTCATAGGATTCCAGCTTTCCCCACTCTGAAAGTCACCCTTCAACAAAGGCCAGATCCTTCCCTGTCTCTGTCTGGAACTGTTTGGTGCTGCAAAGCTCTTTGGTGTACTGAGACCACTGCTCCACATTCTCCCAGTAATCCTGCCTCGCCCTGTGGGGAAGTGCTGGGTCTCAGCACACTGTGCCACACTCACTGCTGCTCTGCCTTCTGTGTCTGTTCTACAGCTGTGGGTTGTCCTCATGTAAAACATCAAACTTCCCCAGCAGCAACCAAACCCAATGAGAGCTTCCAACATTAGAAGCAGAGCCCAGAACTACTGCCGCATGCTCAGAGACCATCAGTGGTCAGTAGACAACTATTTGAATTACACTGCTGTCGATGGCACCTCTGTTCATAGACCCTGGGGTATGCTTAGGAATGTTTCCCCAGCCCCATCTCTATAGCCATTCCCAAGCTGTTGGTCCAGGCTGAAGCTTCCTCTCATGTCTCATATTTGGACACTAAAACTCTCACCAGTTGCTGGTTGTCCACCCTCACTACTCCTGAAGCTGTGACAGCCCCAGTCATGGAACTCCCACATATCACAAAGCTTCTGGAACTATATACCCTCTTCTCTTTAAAAGTCCAGGATGTAATTCACCCTGCAGATCCAGTCTTCTTGCCATGAATCTTTCTGACAGTGACATCCTCTTAGGCCATTAAAGAAAAGGTTGAGTCTAACTGGAAAATGCTCAGCTTCCTCTCATCCTGATGAAGAAAGTTTCCCTCATTATTGAATATTATTCTTTGTCTTTGGACAGCTTCTCAAGGGTTTTTTTAGGTGACTGAGCCATAAGGGTTTGCATTTTTTAAGTGGACATTGTGGCATGGAATTTGGGTTTAAGTTAAACGAGCAGGAACTTAAGGTCCTGCTGGGTGACAGGTAAGTGCTGTAAGCTGTTATCAAAAGCAGCCTTACTAGATCTGTGGGTGCACATAGGGCTGAGGTAGCAGTTGTGCACAGGAGTTCTGAGTCATAGTGTTCTGAATTGTGAGACAAATCAGAACAGATTGTTTGCAGTGTAAGTTAATGTTGCAAAAAGTTCCCTTTCTTCCATGCAAAAAATACTGTATTATGAAAGACTCTAGTTCTAATAACACAGAAGAAACCAAACCAAACCAAACCAAACCAACAACAACAACAACAACAACAACAAACAACCAAAAGAGAATAGAAGGAGGGGGGAAAAAGGCATAAAATTCAATGTGAAGAAGTTCAAAATGGACAAAGAAGCCTGGCAAAACTATTTTCTTTAGAAAGTGCAGGTGATAAGGCATCATTTAAAAAAAAAAAAAACAAACAAAAAAACCTGTCTCTGTTGCAGTTCTTTTTCCTATCTAGCTAAGGTTGCTCTATGACTGTGATATTTAATTTAGTTTTGAAGACAACCACAGGGATAACCATGAATTTTCACTGACAGATGCTTTAAATATTTTACATGGCTCAGAAAACACCACTGTTTTTATAAAAATAAGTAAGAAGTGTTTCACTACATCACTTGCAATATTGATTATATCTCTGTAACACTCAGTGAAATTGACTTTTTTAGGATTGTGTGAATGAAAATTTTGGTCAGATGCTAATAGATGGACAGAAAAACCTCTGCATGTCTGCATCTGAAATGCCTGTCTGTAATGATTTGTGGGGCAAATAAACAGCATTATAGCCTCAATTTTCCTTTCAGTATCATGGGATAAAGCTTAACAACATCAATAGTAGATACTAACTTTTGTTATGAATTATTATTTTTGCTGTTCTCTGGGGTTTCAATGCTTCTCTGGGGACTGCATTTCCCTGAGATAAATCCGTCAGAGCTGAGTATTGAAATGGATATATAGAGAGAAGAAAATAGATATGAATTACAAATAGACATATAACAATTGAGAATTATCCCCGTCTAAAATCAGAAGTTATATTAAATAGCAATAAAAACTATAGATAAGGAAATCAGTCTGAAGTGCACATTAGTAAAATGTGGCACAGAAAAAGAGGTGACAGTCTAATACCTTTTTCAGAACAAGTGAAAACAGGGTGTAGTTGACCTCTGATACACCTTTGTAAGTCTAATGAGGAATATCTGAGGCAGCTGGGGAGGCTCAGCCTAGGGAAACCTTCTCACTTTCTGCTACTCCACGACAGGACAGAGAGAGCTGGAAGGGGGGGGGGGGGGGCGGGCTTTGGGCTCTTTTCCCAGGAAACAAGGGACAAGATGAGAGGAAAGGGTCTCAAGTTGCACCAGGAAGGTTCAGGTTGGACATCAGGAAAAATTTCCTCACAAATAAGGTTGTTAAATATTTGAAAGGACTGCCTAGGGAGCTGGCAGAGTCACCCCATTGGAAATGTTCAAGGAATGGCTGGACATGGCACTCAGTGCTCTGGTCTAGCTGACATGGTGATAATCAGACAAAGGTTGGACTTTATGATCTTGGAGGTCATTTTTCTTGGAGGTTGTTTTTCCCCTTATCACTCAGCAAAATCAACATACCCTTATTTTAGCCTTTTTTGACACAGATCAGTCAATTTGTTTTAACTTGAAGTTCATCCTGTACAATTGGTGTTGCACTGCCTTTGAACAAGGGCTGTAAGAGTTGAGTATTGCATTCCTTTCTCTTTACAAAAATTGCCTGACCAACTGCCAAGGTTAGGAAGTGCTTGGTACAAAGCTGATGCTGTCAGGTCTGGACTGATATGATGATACCAGGAAGCTCAATTTGTCACAGGAGTTCCTCTCCTACTGAGGGAAAGCACTTTCCTTTCCCTCCTGATTAGAATAATCAAAGAGGGAAGTTTTGACCAGGGTCATATTCAGAACATGGAGTTTGGTTTGCTGGTCTGCTCCAGCCTAAGTACCTGCGTTACTTCTTACTTTTTTGTCAAACCTTAGCTTTGCTGCTGACAGGTCTTTTTCATAGGTATGAACTAATCGTAAGCAGCCCTGATGAGAAGGGATTGGGGTGCTGGTTGAAAAGAGGATGGACATGACACAGATATGTGTACTGGAAGTCCAAAAAGTCAATCATATCTTGGGCTGCATCAAAAGCAGTTTGGGCAGCAGATTGAGAGAAGGGAATTTTCCCCTCTACTCTGCTTTTGTGAGAACCCACCTTAAGTACTGTATCCACCTTTGGGGGCCCCCAGTATAAAAAGGACATTGACGTGTTGGAGGAAGTCCAGTGGAGGTCACCAAGATGATTAGAGGGATGGAGCACCCCTGGTATGAGGAAAGGCTGGGAGAACAGGGACTGTTCAGCCTGGAGAAGAAAAGGCTTCAAGGTGACCTAATTTCAGTCTTTCAGTACATGAAGGGACCCTGCAAGAAAGATGGACAGAGACTATTTACAAGTGACAGGACAAGAGGGAATGACTTCAAACTCAAAGGCTTAGATTAGACATTAGGAAAAAAACCCTTTACTGTGAGAGTGGTGAGGCCCTGGCACAGGCTGCCCAGAGAAGTTGTGGCTGCTCTATTCCTGGAAATGCTCAAGACCAGGTTGTATGGAAATCTGAGCAACCTGCTCTAGTGGAAGGTGTTCCTGCCCATGGCATTGGGCTGGAACTGGTTGATCTTTAAAGTCCCTTCCAAGCCAAACCATTCAATGATTCATCCCAACAGACAACCTATAAATGTTACTACCCCTGCACCCATTTCCAGTAGTCACGGTACTGCTACATCCATAACTACATCTGGAATTTCTGATACAGTTACCTAGGTAACCACATCCTCACAGACTTTTATTGATACATTTTCTTGGAAATGGCTGGCACTGCAAAATTTGACTCCTACGAATGTCTCCAGTGCTTCCCTCTGTGAAAGCAAAGCATTTCTCACTATAACTGTCCCTTAACTTTTTGTGATATCCAGCCCTTGCTCATAATGCTATCTGCAACCTTTTTTCAGCATCTCATATTACCATTAGTCACATTCAGCAATTTCTTAAGTCATACTCAGTAGTTTTCTTGTTAAGTTGGCTAAACCTCAGGCCAATGGCTAGTCATTTGTTAATTATTTGGCTGTGGTCTAACACTACCTGGTATGTTCCTCATGTGTTCATATGGTTTTGTTAGATGGAAATTAAGGCATCTTGAAGTGACCAGATGACTGACCCCTGAATAATGATAGAATCATAGAATCAGTTGGGTTGGAAGAGATCTCTGAGATCAAGTCCAACCCTTGATCCAACCCCACTCTGACTTCTAGATCATGGCACTCAGTGCCACTTCCAGTCTTACCATAAAAACCTCCAGAGTCAGTGAATCCACCACCTCCCTGGGCAGGTCACTTGGATGCCTGACCACTCTCTCAGTAAAGAATTTCTTTCTGATATCCAACCTGAACTTCCCCTGGCAGAGCTTCAGCCCATGGACTCTTGTCCTACTGTTGGTTGACTGAGAGAAGAGACTGATCCCCACCTGGCTACAACATCCTT
>JAOXXN010000364.1:3427657-3450993 GCA_026770055.1 Myrmophylax atrothorax
ATTTGAAAAAGAAAATTGGTTTTAGTTTTTTTTTTTTCCTTACAGGCAGCAAATGTATGCTTAATAATGTCATTCAAAGCTCCTTGAGCTCTGGAACAACATAGCCAGTAAGAAAATAATAAAATTTCACATCAGGGGAATGTATGTTTGGAAATAAATATAAGTTTGTCAGTCTTGTTTTAAAATGTTCTCATATATGTACTATAATGTATGAGTTTATATATATGTGTATGTATGCATACACTTTGTTTCAAATTTTAAAAACATCAGAAGCAAAATTACTTAGCAGAGAGTTGAGGATATAATAGAGTGAAATTTGGGAGGTCGTTGTATTTGTTAGTATTTTAATTGCACTTTGCCTCAAGATTAGAACACAAGAGATGTTTATTTGGGGTACAGACTCACAGTTCCTAATCTAAAGCCTTTGAGTTTAAAAGAATTTTGGAATTTCATTTCATCATTTCTTTTTAGAACAAAGAAACTCTCACCTGACATAAAAATCAATGCTAGAGCATGGAAATACAAGATTGCTGTAATACAAAATATTTTTAAACAAATTTTACTCTAATAAGGCATATTAAGCATTTCCAATGCAAAGAACCAGGATTCTGATTCCACACAATTTTCCTGAATATTGGTGGGTTTGGTTTTTTTTTGTTTGTTTGTTTTTGGTTGGTTGGTTTTGGTTTTTTGCTAAACCTGATCTTGTTTTGGTCAGTTAGTGATCCAATGAAGCCTACAGGAATGGATTTTTTCAATCATGGTTAATTAACAACATTATAACATTAATGCACTGCTTTCCTTTTCAAGCTATACAGAGGTTAGATTAGCAATTTTCCTAACACATAAGCCTATTGATCTTGCAATATTTTGTAAGAATAGCATCTTTAAACTGATTAACAGACTAACAAGTGACAGACTGCAGTGTCTAGTGTCTTTGGTAGACGTAGATCTTGAATCGATTGCAATGGGAGTCACAAGTGGGATATTTGTAATCTTTTACAACACAGCTCTGTAAGAACTTTCAAAATACTTATCTAGCTCATAATCCACTTAGTAGGGTTTAAATGTGAGAGTTTATTTCAGATTTGTATGACACTGATATCTTTCATGCAGGTTTCCTAGTGTTTCCAGCGCAGTTCTTACATATGAAAGTGGTTGCTTTAAACAGATTGGAACCTGTCAAAATAGCTAGGTTGATCAGAAATCAAGCACAGATATACACAGAATGACAGCAGAAGCTTCTGTTTAAGAAGGGATCCCTCTGCACTGGAACATATTCATTTTTGTGTTGTTTCTTGGAAACCGTAATTAATTCAGCCCATTAGGTAGCTGAGTTCAAGCCTTTGTTACTGTAAGCTTGCTAAATTATCCTCTATTCAACATAGGAAACACCATGTCCAGTGTGAGATTTAGCTAGCCAAAAGTCTGAATTTTCATCCAGAAACATTTTACAGATGATTGTAAAGGAACTGACTTTGTTTCTCTTACCATTGATACTGTTGTTAAGCTTAATTATGCACTTAGTTCTGATTATTGTTAATTGCAATGGATTTAAGAAGTGTAAAAGCACTCACTTCTGTACAACCAAGAGAATACCAATAAACAATTTCACTTCCAGAGGAAATGATTTTATTATGGAAAATAATTCATGATAGTCAGAGAAATAGTCATGATAGTAAGAGATAGGTCAGAGAAATTCAGGTTGAAGCTAGTCTCCTTAAGTTTACTCAGTGTAGACAGTGAAGTGGAAAGCATGTAAATGACTGATGCCAGATGAAATTCAAGAGTCTGTCTATTGAGGTTTTTTGTTTGGTTTGGTTTGGGTTTTTATGGGTGTTTTGTTTTGTTTTGTTTTGTTTGGTTGGGTTTTTTTGTTGTTGTTGTTTGGGTGTTTTTACACTGATATAATTCTGACTGAAAATTCACATTCTTTAAGAGAAGTTTGGGGAAATGTCTTCAAGTGTAAGTGTTTTGGGAATGCAGTTGTTACCATCTTCTATAAACATTTTCAAGGTAACAGTCAAAATGAGAGACTGTTTTTGTGATTTTTATTTTTTAGCAGTCAAAACTGAAATTGAAATAAGCATCTCTTTCCAGAAACCAGTATGACAAGGATGGCTTGAAAAAGAACAGAGTAGCACATTAAAAGTCAGAAAATCACAATCCCGGTAACTGGGATCTGTCTCTGAGTATATTCAAATATAGATTAGAAAATAAAAGAAAAAAAAGTTTGTTATTGTTGATTGTCTGTGTTTATTGTAAGTACGTTAAGCTAAGCTTGAAACACATTGGTAGTAGGTGTTAATCCATATTGTATGAAGTCTGGAAACAATAATGTGGCCAGATTTGGGGACAACACTTCAGGACAAGGAGTGGAGAGTCTTTGAGAACACAAGAAGCAGGCTAAAAAATGACCTATGAAGGAAGATTGATAGAGTAACTTTTCTTGTGGAAAGTATGAAGCATGAAAGAAAGAGATGGGAATGCTGAGAACAACATTTTCCACATTTACAACATTCATAGTAGCTGCAGTAGAAAGGATGAAAAGTGATAATATCATTGTGTAATAAGGAACATTTGAGTTTCAAAGACATTTCTAATGGGATAGTGAGGCAATTTATTTCAGAAACTCAGTAATTTCTCACTGTGGAAGACATTAATGCAAGGTTAAGCAAATATTGTGCAATTTACTTACATGTCTTTGTAGTATGGGGCAGGGATGAAAAAGATGACCTCTTTGGAGCTATTCTAATGTTATTTATAAGGTATTTCACATTATATTCGTGCTTATAATTTTCCTTTCTAGCAAAAGCACTGGAATTAATCTAGAATAATCGTATATTCATTCTCACAGAGAACATGCTCATGTGGAGTAAGGCTTTAATATCCCTAAGATTTTCACAATCTGAATGTCAGTGTTGCATTTGAATGTGTAAAAGCCTTATCTGTGGATGTAATTAAAATTCAACAGAAATCCATAAAAGGCCCACAATCATTAGTATTTCTTGACAGTAAGATCATAAATCATTTGTGAAACCTTATTGGAAACTGAGAGAAAATAGCTTTTCTCTTTGACATAATCTAGGACATGACCTTCAAGGTTTCTGTCTATAAGAAGTTAGAGTAGTCACTTGTAAGAATTTTGAAGTTAATATTATTTGACTCTTCTCAAGAATGTGGCAAATGGTCTCTATTTCTCAAACCTTTGTACAGCAGGTACAATATTAGTTGTGCTGTTTGGCCGGGGAAAATCAAAGGGAAGTTGTTGCTCATGAAAAATCTTTGACAAGAAACCACAATGCTGCTTTACTCTATGGACTCTGAAGTTACATCACATTTTCTCTTAATAGTCATCCTTGCATCTTTTCTCCTTCCATTATCTTCTGCCACTTGACATGTTGATAAGGCCTAGATTAAAATGCATTTTAGCAGAGGCAGGGGTCAGTGTGTTTTCTGACAGTAGAGACAGTAACACAAACTTCAGAAAAGCTGAGGAGCCAACTTCTAAGTGTGAGGTTGTCAAGTGTCCAATCACCTACAGTATTTATGACACACCAAGTCATCCTACAGATGAGTAATTTGGAGAACAGAGGATGGATGTGGATTATTGAAGGAAGTCAGTGTACCTGTGGCAGAAGGGTGATGGAACTACTGCATGTTTCTAGCAGGAATCAGAATTCCAAAAACATAGAGATGCCTCCGTAATGAGTTGGAGGTCCCTTAGCAACATGATTCAGAGGTGTGTTCAGTGTATTTTATCTGAATATTTTAAATCTGCTAATGCAAAATATAAATGTAGATTTTTTTTTAAGTCCCCTAGCAATTACTTTATTATACTATCTTTACTTAGAATTGATCAAGTTAAGCTAATGTGCCAAATGTATTTTTTCTCAGGAGCACATTCTCTGGTATTGTGCAATGATTTCTGCATTAGCGCTCTGTCTTGTCACAATAGCTCTTCAGCAATTCAGTAAGCTGGCCCTACTTACCTTTTTATGAATATGCTTTTTCATATTTCCTCTCTCTGCTGTGCCTAATATGTAAACATGAAGGACAAAATATTGGTCAGTGTTTCTATAATGGCATGGACCCCAGCGGATTCATGCATATTCACTTATTATTAAATAGTTCATATGCCTTTAACCCACTACTTAATGGAACACAAATCAGTCAAGATTTGCATTTTGCTTGCTATTCAAGTTTTTAAACTCATGAGCTCCCTGTCTAATGACAGAATATTTATCTAGGTTAATTGATAAAATCTCCTCAACATAAAGTGCTCTAGGAAACAATTTCAGAACATTTACATGTTGTATTAACATCTCATTATTTTATTCAACAACCCCAGAGCAAGTGAGGATGTAGGATGAATAAAATGTGTTTTCTAATGACATCTGCTCTATAAAAAACCCTTATCTACTTCTCTTCTAACATAACTGTACATTTTCTTTTGCTTCAGATCCAAGCACCCTTAAAGATCTGAACATACAGCTATTTCAGTCTTAACCAACACAATACTAATTCCAGCAAAGCAGTTGCCAGATTTTGAATAGTAAATGGTTTAATTGATTACTGTATTCTACTGTGAGTTTGAATAGAAAAAAAAATATAGAAGAAAAAAGCCAGGACTACTATAGAGTCATAAATGATATGTGAACAGAAATAGAGCCAAATTTCTTAAATAAATGATTCATCACAAGCTAGTACTCCAAGCTTTCCCCCCCACCTTTTCAGTTACTCTTTTTTTTTCTTTCTAATGACTGCTTTCTATGAATTTACATCATGATAAATATATCCTTCAAGCAGAGAAGCAGAGATAAAACAGAGGGTTGGAGTTTGTTGTGGAATGTCACACACTGTAAAAATTCTAGTATCTCATGTTCAATTGTTGCATTTTGTACTGTTTCTTCCTGTTGTCTGCAAAACATTTATATTGGTGATTTTTTTCCACATATTAATAAGGCGAACAATTTCAAATCACCTAAGTATTGGTTTTGTTGGCAGCAGACTGAAAGCAAACCTGTATTTTACTGCTCAAGTGGGAGAACGAAGTCTAACTGATGCTATCATAAATGGGAATAAAGCTAAATGTTTCTCCTCCACTATTGAATTGAATGAAATTAGGGTAGAGTGGGCTGTTTGTCAATAGCAAGTTATGATGAAAACCAGTTAGAAAAAGTCCTGTGCTATAAATGGGAATGTAGTATTGCCTTTTAAAGCTATAGGCAAATTTCTGTGAAATTTAGGAGGATATGTTTTTCCTGTATGCTTGTTTATATAATGTAATAAAAGTTATATAAACTGTTGAAGTTAAATAGACATGATTTTGTCTTTAAAGCAGATATTTTACATGATTAATCCTCAACCAACAGACATTTCATTCTACTTTTTCAGACAAAAAAGTGCTGTCTCCCTTTTTCTAGTTTTTCTTAAAAGATGAGGAATTGGCTTTCTTTTTAATGCTCTCTTACTCGTCTTCCTGCTCTAGCATAATTCCCTTTTTTAGCCTCTTCCATTTCATAAAATCCTTCCTCATGTTCTAGCTCTAAACAAAACAAAAAACTGACTTTCACTTTTCTCTGACAAAAAGAGATGGAAAAAATCTGACTCATTCTTATCTATAATGTGTGCATAATGTTCACTAATTTTTTTAATATATATAAATACATTTTGCTTAGGTCACCTTTTAAGGTATGCCCAAAATCACTCATTTTCTTGACATTTTAATTTCAGCCAAATGTTGCTACCAGGTATGGGGATAAAAGTTTCTCAGGAGACGGTTGCTGATTTGATGGGAGATTATGAGAAAAGCCTAGTAGTTCTAAGCAGTGGTTTTGATAATATTATTACTTTTATCTAATGTGTCAATAATGAGCACATGAGAATGATTTTAAGGTAAATGAAATTCTAATTGCCACAGGGATTACTGACCTACCTGTCTCTTCCTGTTGAAGTTCAATATTTGGACACCACATTATTACATTCAGAATTTCCTGTGTAAGTCTGTTTTATACTCTGATTACCAAACTCTCCTGAGATTTCCACCCAGGCATCAATTGAGCCACCCAGCTTTCACACTACAGAGCTTCTCACAGCATGGTTAGCACAAAAATCCCCTAGGACAACAGTAGCAGGTCTTGACTCCAAATGAGTTCTCAGAACAAAGTGGCTCTCCCTCTGCTTTCTTTTTCAGTGTAACTGAAAATAGACAAACTTTGATTTTTCCATGTTTTTCCTGGTTTCATTGGTGTGAGACTTGAGTACTCCATAAGCAAGAGATTTTATTAGTCTGCAATGGATCTTGTATTACTCTGTATTTAAATTCTCTTAGCAGTACAAGTTTATTTATACTGCCCAAAAATTCAAATATCAAAATTTTACTAAGTCAGTCATGACTTTTCTAAGTACTTTGTTTCTGAACTGGGTTACTTTCTGTTTCATCCACTGTTTCCTAATTTTATTTATTAGGAGGAAAAATGAGTATTCATTTTCTGTTCACCTTCTTCATTCTATTTATTCTTATCATATCTACATATCTGGGTTTTTTTTAAATCATGTGTTTTCTAAAACCATTCAACTATTTTTCATACATGTTCCCTCCTATACCTTTTCCTCTCCTTCTTAATTTTCTTAAATCCTGTCCTTCATCAGCCAATGATTTTTTTCTTTCCCTTTCAACTTTCAGTTCTGTATTCCTATGTAATACCACATTCTTGCTCTCTGTGAAATAATTGGAAGAGAGGACAGATGAAGGTGTCTAGCTTCCAAGGTACTTTACTAGTTGCTTCTACTGCTTCCATTTCCCTGTCTACTTAGCAGTTCCATCAGTCATGAAAGTGCAGCACTTTCCAAAGTTTTTGCAAAATCAGAAATCAAAGAAGAGCTGCAGTGTTTTGCTGTAAGTTTTCACTGAATAATTCTAATGTGAGATTTCCATGCTGAATGTCATTCACCAGCTTTTTGCCCTTTTTTTTTTTCATATTCGTTGGGGCTGATCATCTTGGTAAGATAAATTATTGGATATTAGTAATGAATACTTATAACAACTTAATTTTCTTCTTTCTCCCCACCTCCTTCAGTCCCTGTCTCCTGAAATTATGTTTAGGGGAAAAAAGGAAAAGAACAAGCAAGGCTTTTCCTGCCCATCTCTAACACCCCTCCCACTGCCAAATGAAAAGAAAAAAAGAAAATATCTGGTTTATTTCTGCAAATAATTGATGAAAGTTGAACTAAAATGAGTATTGATGCTGGGACAAAGCTAGCCTTAGAAATCTTCTGTGTTTACAATAGGCTTAAAAGTTGTTATTAATTTCACTTTTGGTAGTATTAACTTTAAATCTAGCAAACTTGATGATTATAGGATGAATATTTAACTCCAAGGTGACGAGAAGGTTGTCTGGTCTGTTTTATGATTAAGATTCAAGCAAGTGCTGCGTAGAATAACAAACATCATAACTAAGAAATTTGATCCTTTTTTTTTTTTCTGGAGGCTCTGATCTATTTGATTTCAATGACACAGCAACCTCAAAGGTACCAGTGCTCTTGAGCCTCACAAAACTGCTGCTGTCCGTGAAGAGAAACAGAGAACGATGGAGAGCTGGGAGGGGGCAGAGAGAGATTTTTATTGGAAGCTGTTAAAGTGGTTGCTATGAGACCTTCTCCAGCTAACACAGGCACAGCAGTGAGTGTGAGGCTGATAAATCATACCTCTTGCATTATACCTTTCTTTTCTGCCTCCCCCCGCCCCCCCAACACAGCTTTTATAGTTGTTTAAGATCAGAGAAAGCATCTGCCAGTTGTTTTTTCTTCCGTTTTGCTCCCTTCTTCTTCCTCGTACAAGATGGAGCTAGAAAATGAAGTGATCAGCTCCTCCAGCAATTCTTCAGCAGGCTCCAGAGAGTACAAGGTGGTGATGCTGGGAGCAGGGGGAGTTGGCAAGAGTGGTAAGTTTCAGCAACTACATTTCTGGGGAGAAGGGGTGAATTTGGAGCATAAAGTTCACAGGACAAGGACATTGTTTATTGAGGGTTTTCTTGCACATGACTTGGATAAAAGACTATAATTTGAGTTTGGGGCAATGAGTCAGCTCAATTTGTTTCACTGGAGTGTTATAAGCCTTTTTAATTCTTTCTTTGTGTAAAACTGACCTTGGCTCTGCGGTGTCAAGGCAGAGCAGGCAGGTTGCTGTTGCTGATTTAACAGTAAGTGGCTGTATCACTCTGGGACTTGGAGAGGGGTGATGGTCTGCAGGACAGTAGGAGTGGAACTTGTCAGCCAGACAGTCCCTGTACAGAGATGAAACTAACTGCAAAGTCAGCTGTACAAAGAGAGCATGAAGGATGCCTAGAGTGACTCTGTGTTCTTCCCCACACCTTTTTTTTTGTTTTTTTTTTCTGTTGAGTGTCATTGTTGCTCAGCTGATGTTAGTCTCCTCTTCTCTCCGGACAGGTATAGAATGCCTGCCCGAGTCTCACTCCAGGAGATAAGACAGATTTGCAGCATATTTTAATATCACTGTCCAGAGCTAATAAGACATGCTAGTGTCTGACAATGATATCTCTTCAGCAGAGTCATTATTTTCTCCAGACAGTGTTTTCTTTTTCCCAGATATTATCACCTTTGATTTATTCTCACTGAAACTAGCATTCTCTGTTCTTACAAAGACTTTGCTGAACATGCAGAGTTTGTCTCAGAAGTCAGAGTATTGAACTGGCCACGCCACAGGCATTTGATTACATTCTATGGAAATTCAAAAGAAAAACAGAAAGAGAAAAGAAATAACAAAAAGCAGGATAACAGAATATATCCAGGATAGATTCCAAGGAAATTTCAGGATAAATAAGGTGTGACACTAAACTGTAATAATAGTGTAGATAAAGCAATTTTTATTTTTACTCCCACAAGATGAAGTGTAGGTGCAAAAAATTAAATACTGGAAGCGGACATAATGTTCTCTCTATATCCATAATCTTTGCATTGTTGTTATGTTTGGCTTCAGCTTCAGTGGCACATCTTTCAGTAAAAGCTATTTCCCATCAGTATTGCTTAACCAAGCAAACAATTCTTGCACAGATGTTACTCTATAATCACTACATAAAATGAGAAAGAAGAAAATATTGGTTAGCTCCTAGTAAATTTGTGCAATTTCAAAATATCTTTTCCATGGTAAAGCGGGTGTCCAGGATGTGTCAGTTGGAAGTTTCAGTAATTTTTTTCTTTTTTGTACCTTTTTTCCTGAGTGCATCCAAAAGATGGCAGCAATTTTTTTCCCCAAACACAAACGTATGTTTGAATGAGCAATGTAATTTTGAAAACTTCCTCACCAAAAGATATTACAAACCATACCAAATTTATAGTATGACTGAATCATAACAGCCAAACTTTATATGCACATTGAGAAAAATTCAGAGTTCTACTCTTAGATCAGAATTTAAATCACAAATTTAGTTTATTCAAATTTCCTGACTCATAAAACATTAGCTGTTAATTTTATGAGACTAAAGCCTTCAAATCTGTGGATTGCACAAAGTAATGATACATCTCCAAAGCTGAGAACTACATAATGAACAACTAGAATTGTGTGTTTCCATGTTCTAGAGAAATAAAGATAGGATTAAGTGGATAGTTATGACTATTCATTGGGATTAATGAAAACTTTCTGTTTTCACAAAAGTGAAACTTCTTGGTGAAAAAACCCAAACCAAAACAGCAACTGAGCATTATGAAGTGTTTATAAGAAAGGTGGTGGGTGGTTCAACATTTACTGGCTATGAACTCCTGATGTGTAATGGACATGAACTATTTCAGTAGAATCCTGAGAGGCAGTGTAAGTGATAGAATTCTGGTAGAGATAAAGAAAAATTTATGTAATTCAATAAATCACTAATTCATTCTGACTGTTACATAAACAAGATTAATTTACACCAGATTACAAGCAGGGAAAGGCCTAAATGACTACTTTAATTCTACAAGATGAGCTCTGCTTTGCCCTAGTGACCTAGATTTATTCTGTCCAGGACATAATGAATTTAACCCAAAAGAATGGATTGAGGTAGAATAAAGATGAAAGATTAAAAAAAAATCAATTTCCAATTTTGATTTTGACAAATATATGATATCTATTTTGACATATATTTTTTCTCCTTCTTATTTTGCTTTTAAGTCATGATAAAAACAGTAACAGCTGGGGTTAAGTTACTGAGTGGGAAACCTCTTTCGGATGAAGCACTTTCTGTTCCTCAATACATTCAATGTTAAATAATTCAGCTTTTGAATGAATAGTCCATAGGAACCAATGCTCAGAAATGTTAGATTTCTTTTTACGCTGGATGTAGTTCACTTCAAGAGATCCCTGGGCACTTTGATCTGCTGTTTCCCACCCTCTTTGAGTCTCTTATTCTGCCACTTCATCCTGTATGCATGGAGGTCTTTGCACTGAAAACTGCATGCTTGTTGTGAGGGGATGAGGGTGGTGATTGTATTTGTGCATGGGGAGAGTTAGGAAAAGGAGATCAACAATGGATGTTCTTTGGCATTGATGTTTATAGAGTATTTGCTTTGGATTATCAGACCTGTCTCTTCAGTTCTTTGCTCCAAGGTGATGGACAGTCCAGGTGCATGGTCAATGTCCTGTTGTTTGAGCTATTCAGTGTGGTAGAAATTTCCCAGGAACTGGTAAAAAGAGGATAAGCTCAGCACATCCAAGTCTGATGCCCATCACTTCCAGGGTAATGATGTGTAAACTCTAAATGGTTTATGAATTGTTACTTAAGCATCCTCACATTTCAAACTCAGTGCCAATGTTCCATTAAAAAAAATAAAACAAAACCAAAACCAAACCAAAACAAAACAACCTAAAAAAACCCCACTCCAAAACCAGAGTTCAGAAGAAACAGGTAACAGTCATGTTTAATTAAAAAGAACAAAGATCTATGTAAATTTTCGTAACAGTTGATTTCTGTACTGCAATTATGGATTATAGATGTCCTAGAAGAAATTATCCATTCTAAGACTTCTGAAAACAAAACTTTTTGTTTTCAGAACAACATGTTAATTTATTACTTTGTGTATGTTGTGTTTGTCGTCGAGAACACCAGGTACAGTCTGATGCAAGTTAAGACCAAAATTAGGCTAGATCCAGGAATTAAACTGAAAATGAACTTAAAGTGAAATGAAATTAAATGAGTTTTCTACTTATTCTCATTTAATTAGAGTGCATACCAAAATTACATATTTCTGATTATAGGTAGTTTTCAATTTAAAAAGAGAATTAGACACTTGGTCTTCTCAGACCACGTTAGTACCATTTAAACCTGCCTGAGGTTGTTAGACACAGAGTTTAAACCCTAAGAATCAGAGTGATTTTGAAGCCCATTCTGGTTGCAAATACCTTCAGATGTCAGTGTTTGAGATACTCTCATGGAACCTGCCTGATGCAGCTCAGATCTCTGGGTTTGTCTCTGTTTTTCAGTGTTACAAAAAGCATACATCAAAGAGGCTTTCCATGCTGAGGCCATCTATTTTTGGCTTAGATTTAGCAAAACAATTACACTAATAACAATAATTGACTGTAGCACATTCTGCAAAACATTATTGATGATTAACCTGTGGGTTGCACGACGACTAAAAAAATTCAAAAAATTGTTGCACCTGCGCAACCGAATAAAGAAACCTCTGTGTAATGAAAAATTATTACCCACAGATATCCTTATTTTTTTTTCTAGTCTCAGTGTTTCATAAAAACAGTGTTTCTACAGATTTGAATGACTCATCCAATTAATTCCAAGATCTTGTGTACAAATAAGCTTCAAACTGCATGAAAACAATGGGGGTTTTTGATGCAGGAATTTCAGTGCAAGGAATTAGATTAAATACAGAATTTTCTTTTATTTATGTGATCAACTTCCCTTCTATTTTTCTAATCAATTTTACCTTTTATTCTGTCTAAATAAAGCAAATTCTGTGCCTATTAATTTCAGGTATGTCCCCATAACAAGAGCCCCAGTAATCAGAGGTACCTCCATGGAGTGTGTACTGGAGAACTGGCTCACTCCAGCTATTTGCTAACTCCCTGGAGATAAATTAGTACATGATCTTTTTCAGGCTACACTATCATCTCCTGAGGCAAGCCAGTTGCCAGGATGAGGTGTAGGATTAAGTTACTGCTCAGTTTGAGTCTAGGTGAAAAAGTTCCTTGTCAAGTGCTTGGGCATGCTGTGGATTACAGTTAAGGCAACACAAGTTGGGTTTTTTTCCCCTCAAAGTCAGTATAAATATAGTTTTTGGTGTCTTAATTTGGTTCTGCTTCTCCTGTAATTGCATAAGTGCCTCTAAAAAGAGTTGTTTGTTCATCATGTTCTACTGGAGGGACTGGGGAGGGATGGTAAAGAAAAAAAAGAAAATTTGGATTTTTAATGCCTGGGGAATTTCAGAGAACTGATTATACTCATCCAAATTTTATTATTAAAAAAATATATATGAAAGGATATCTGTCTGATGACCACAGGAAACTTCTTTCTTGGTAACAGTTCTGAAAGCACAAGGGTATTGACCAGTCAAAATGACATATAAAAATTCCTTTGGTCACTTCATAATACTGACTGTAACTTGTAATTGGCTGTTACGTGATACAGAAGTGACAGTGTGAGGCTGTGAAAGAGAAGGGACAGAATACTGACAGTGGTACAGACCAAAAGACATGGTAATGCATCTTGAAAATCATGTATCCATGGAGAAGAAATTCTAACTGAACACTGTAAGCCACCAGTTATGTTTGTTGTCTCTGGAATTCTATAAACTGAAGTGCAGTCATAATTCTAATGCAGAATTAGAAATGTTATATGAAAAATGATGGTGGTCTAAGTTGAATTTTCTGCTTGAAAAAGTAAATAAACATATTGTAAAGAAATCCTGTCAATGCCAGAGGACTTTGGGTAAGGGCAACTTCCAGTTTTCCCATAAATCAGATTAAGCACTGGAGAATTTATACATGTAGACTTCTGGAGTATTCGTGATCTTTGTTAACAAAATTATTGATATGTTTTAGTTACCTTCACATATAGGTTACTGAATTTGTTTCAAGATTAATTTTGTGTAATTTTAACTTCTAGACATTTAATCTGATGATTTTATTAATACCTTAAAAAAACACCAAAAAACCCAACCAAACCAAACAACCCTATTCTCTTATTTTCCTATCTGTTAATACCTGTATACAGGTATTAGTTCATCTTATTTCTGATCAATACACTGAGTATCTGAAACTTTACTTGTAGAACATTCTTTTCCTGCTCAGAGTATTTTGTATCCTTGATTGCCGTATTTCCACATCATTTTCTTCATATGAATTCTAAAGATTCTCTTGCTATTCTATTACTGGCCTTACTGGAAGCAAGATTACCTACTTGTTTCCTCTGGGAAGTTATTTTTTGTTCCTCTGAAAATAATGAATTCCTTTGTTAACATGCAGTTCACAGAAGTCACATACAGAGGAATATCTTCAGTAACCCTGAAGTTACTTAGTCTTTCCCCCAGGGCAGTCACCTGTGCAATCTCATCTCTAGTGGAGACCTAAATTCTATATTTCCATATGTGTTATCTTATTTTGGACCATTGAAGCTGAGGATTCAAATAATTCTGGACTTTTTTTTCTGATAGTCTTCATTTACCTTTAGTGCATACATTGTCCACTTAAAAGGATTAAACACATTTCTTATTCATCAATTTTCTTGGCCATGGGCAGACCTTGTGAACAGAATTATTTGCCTCAGGGAAATGAGTTAAAGATGTTTTCATTATTTTTCCAGTTTACATAATGTAGTGGCTGGAGGGGTGAAGGATTCAATTATACCTTCTGTATTTAATAGGGGGGTGATATATCAATTTGTGAGATACCATTTGCTACTGAGGAAGCTGTCCAGGCTCTGGTTTCTTCAATACTAAGAGCTGTCTGATAAACAGGACAGAGTTCAAAGAAGACCAACAGAGATGATAAAAGTGGTGACACAATATGATTTATGATGACAAATGACTATGACTATATTCAAATAACTCTGTTAGGCAATAGTCCCTGATTCTTTACTATGCAACTTGCTTATGTATACAGTGATTTAATATAAGTGGGACTGGATGGAGCAGTAATGCGAATGAGTTGATTAGTCCATGTTCTCCCATCAAATATCCAGGTGATGAATACTCACTTGGATAAGGCTAACAAGTGAGCTGGTCACTGTCCATGCCACTTTGGAACAGGGCATGGAGAATTCATGATATTTGAAAATAATAGATAACAAACAAATACATCTTTTCCAAAATTTGAGAAGGAAAGAGACCAGAACTGATTAATGGAGAGTAACAAGTTAAATGATAAAATTGGAATTAAAACATATATAATTAGTGACGTATGAAACCTTCAGCCCTGTCTTCCTTGGATCAATAAGAGTGGCATAATGATTTGCCTAAAACAAGGTGAAGCAGATTGTAGAATAGCATTTGGAATGAACAGGTTGGTGAAAGTTTCATTAGTCTCTTTGGTTTGCGGTAATTTAAGACAGAATATATTGCATAGAGATTGAACATTACAGAAAAAATATACTTGAATGCAAACAGCATTTACAGCCTTCAAATTTTCTCATGGAAAAGAAGAAATACTTTTATCCTTAAAATTATGAGATAATTGTCATCAGGAATTTCGGTGGATATGGCATTACTAATGTAAATAGCCAACAGTTTTCTTTGTGTTCAGACTGCTAACCAGATATACTGATTGGTGTCAAAGTGTGTTTGTTTGTAGTGTATGGAAAAAAAGTCATTTATGTTGCCTGATACAGAGCTAAAAAGATTATAAAGGCTCCTGCAGAACTGGAAACATGATAAGGAAGCACCCTTAAAGTACTGGCCACACCACGAGTATGTTGAGTAGAGGTGTAGATGGAAGGTAAGCAGATCTGTTAGCTCACCTCCTGCAAAAGAAACTGTCCTTTTTTCTGTGGATGCAAATTGGATGTACTGATTTGGGATTTTCATCTACACCTCTTCTATGTCAACAATTGTCAGAAGGGAACGTCATGGAGTTGTGACAGAGAAGGTCTAGGCTGGCTATCAGCAAGAGGTGAGACTGTTGGGGTTGTCCTGTGTGGGGCCAGGAGTTGGATCCAGTGTCCTTGTGGGTCCCTTCCAACTCAGGGTACTTTATGATTCCATATGATTAGAAGTAACAGAAGATTATGTTCAGGAATCTGCTTTCCATGGTGTGATTCATTCAAACAGGGTTTCACTTAATGAAGATTTTAGTGAGTTGTGTCCTGCTCAGTTTTTCCCACTCATCCTGCTTGCTATACAGAGACAGAAAACCTTCTGGACTATTCTTCAATGACAAGAATTGAACTATCAAGGACTGTCTTGGTTTCAACCACACACAAATCTGCCATTTGAAATGCCCAGATTGAAGTCGCAAACAAGGGAACAAGCACTGTTTCATGACAATGGCTGGGCACTGTCAGTATCTTTGCTGTAAACAATCTGTTGAGGCAGCCACAGGAACTGTTTGCCTTCCAAGCCATCCCTGCTGCTGAGCTGAACCATCTGCAACATTTTTGGCACATGCTATCTGCTGGAATTTGGATGAGATTTATTCCATTAGGGACACTCTTGAAATTACAGTAAAGAAAAGCTTTTGTTTGTTTGTTTGTTTGTTTTGTTTTTTTTTGTTTTTGTTTTATTTTCCTTCTCTTACTGCTTTCATGTCTTTTCTTTCTGTACTTCCGATTTTATTTCATTCCATTCATCTGATAACACTTTTCTACTTCTAATTTGTTCACTGACTTTAATTAGCCTCTCTTTATGCCTGCAAGCCTGTCTGATTTTCTTTCCTAGGAGCTAGACCTCTCATGATACTCACACAGCTCCAATGACAGAGTGCTGTGCAGGGTCCGAGTTTCAGAGGAGGAAGCCACTTTGCTGCAAGCTCTAGTGATTTGCTAGTGCATTACCTTCCCACTAACCAGATATCATCGGAGACACTGGCTAAAATCACTTCGTACCAAATTGGGTGAAGAATATACAAATGAAAAGTGTGTGCATGTGTACATAAAAGACTATCTCAGGAGTTGCCAAGTTGGACCGTCTTGCATTTGGCCTCAAAAAGAGGTATGTTTTTAACTCAGTTCCCTGTAGTGATCAGTATTTTTATCTTTTCATTTGGATAAAACACGAGAACTAGATTGGTTACTTCAGGGGACCCAAAGATGGACTCAGAAATGGTTGTAAGTTTTAAAAATAAATTTCATAAGCTTTTGCAATGTAAAAGCTGCAATCAGCTGAGAGACTCATGCACATAGTTCTTCTTTAGCTTACGTTGAATTCAGTTTAAGAGCTGTTGTGTAATTTCTTTCCTTGAAATCTCACTGGAGTGCTAATGTAATTCTGTAATTCTTGTCCATTTTTGTATGCCCAAAATAAAGGAGCCCTAGATGAAATTCATATTTTCTGTCAGATCCTGTGATTCTTTTGGTAACTTTACTAGCCTACTACCTGCATGTCAGCTTCTATTACACTGAACTTTTCCCTTCTGGACAGGATCTGAAGTGTCTTTACAAAAATATCTCTTTAGCAGCTTGCAAAATGTGCGCTGTTGTTTCACATTTTTTATCCAGAGTGTTCAAACTGAAAGCAAAGCATTGTCAAATTGTCTGTTGTTTCAAATAAACAGAATGCCTGGCAGACTATAAAATTTCCATTCTCTAAAATTTGTCTGTACTTCTTAAATAGAAAATATATTCCTTTCTCAATTCCATTATAAAGTGATCATTAGACATTTTCTCCACAATGAATAATCTTGCTTGGGTTGCCTGGTGACATGGTCATCTGATCACTCATCACAGACAGTTGCCAGAGGTCTGCCTGGTGCAGTATCTGACCCTGGGTACAGCCAAAGGCTGTGTTCCTGCATCTCATGAGTTCTCATGTTTCTAGAAAGAGTTTATTTCTCTGCTAGGAGTAGTGGAGAAGAAAGAATCATCTATTGCAGTAAACAAGTAGTGCCTCATGAGCTCCAGAAACCAGGTTCCTTTGTATTTCTTTCAGGTACAGCAGTTTCAAAGGATTTCCTGGTGTGTACAAAAAAGGTGAATTTGCATGAGTGTCTCTCAGTGGGTGCTCAGTTTACTGGTCTGTTCTTATAAAACTGGAAGTCAAAAGACCCACTTTTCAAATCTTTCCCAAGATAATTAAAAATTATTAAATGGTTGACATAACAAGGTGTAAATCACAAAACCTTCCACTTTTTTTTTCCAGGTTAGTTTCTCAAACTGACAATTGGCTGTGGTATTTAGGGGCAAGGAAGGGGTTAGGGAAAAAGGCAAAACAGAAACCACAAAAGAAATAAATCAAGCAATGGGAAGGAGAAATATAATAGAGGAGAACAAATAAGAACAGAGAACAAGAAAATAGGAAAAAGTAAACATAGGAAAAAGATTGAGAAAGCAGAAAACTAGGCACAGATGAGTAAAGCAGTGATAAGGGAGTAAAGGGATAAAAAGAAAGTGCAGTAGCTTGAACTTCAAGGAGCACTGATATCAGATGCTGCCTTTTCATTGTCATTATCCTACTAAATGCTAATAGTCAATGATTGTATCCCAACATCTTCTGGAGGTACTTGTAGCCAAAAGGTACAGAGTGGTCATATTAAGGAATCTTTCTCTTGCCTGTCTGACCTCTTATCCCATACTTCTCACTCACTGGATTTCTACAATAGGAAGCTGGATAGGCAGCAGCACAAAGTTTCAGGCAAGTGGAGGTCAATCTCTTCTTCAAGGTACAAGCTAACGGACAAGAGAAAGTGGTCTCAAGTTGCATCAGAGGAGGTTTAGACAGAATATCAATGGGAGGGTGGTCAAGCATTGGAAAAGGCTGTCCAGACCAGTGGTGGATTCACCATCCTTAGAAGTATTCAAAAAACTTGTACATGTGGAGCTCAGGAATGCAGTTTAGTGGTGAACCTGTCAGTGCTGGATTAATGTAGGGACTTGATGATCTTCCTTTTTTTTTGATTCTATGATTCCAAGTCTTCTTGGCACAGCCCTTTTTTGCTTTCCTCAGCTGTGGATGAGGCTGTGTAAATCAAACATTAATTTAAATTTATGGGGTGATAGGCAAGGTGATGCTTCTCCAGTGTGGTGTTCTGACAACCATCCAGAACAGAGAGGAGTCTGTGGGCCCCAGACTTAGCAATACTTAACACACAGTGAAATCCGTGGGAGGCCCAGCATTTGTCAGACTCCTCTGTGTTCTTTGGAGAACTACATTCATCCACAAATAAGAATCTTAAACAAAATAATGAGTCACAGTGCTGCTGGAGATAAATCTCACTCAATACCAGGAAGTAAAATTAAGGTCTGTTTTCCCCCAGTTTGGGAAAAAAATGACAAGATGCGAAAAAAATATATATATACATTTCTATATGTGTTCTCTTGTTCTTTGTGATCCAGCTGTTACCTTTGCTCTCATTCCCCAGCTTTTACTGCTTATTACAATATAAATAAAATGCTACCTCACTATAATAACATTTGAACAATTGGCAGTAGGAGGAAAAATCAAAACAAAATGCCAATGGCTGTAAACAGATTTAAATACATGCATCATTAAAACATGTTCACGTGAGATTTATTTCAGTGCAAGGTAAGATGTAAAAGCACTTTCACTCTTTTAGGAAAACAGTTGTTAGTGCCAATGTATTATTTAAAGAATTTATAGAAAGCTGTGCAAAACCCAATGAGATAACAACTTGCGCTGATTGACAATGACAGCATATTTAAAGAACAGAATTATTTAGTGTTTGAAAGGCTTTATTCCTCAATTTCATTTACCTAAAATAACTGTGAATCAAGCTGGTTTTTGAAGCTGCATCACATGTTTCTAAAGCATCACTGTACGTACCGGATGAGTGTTACTGTTTTAAGTTTCAAGTATGATTTAAACCAATTTTCTGCTTTGGGGTACTTTAGAGGGGTGTAATTCAAATACATTTTTAAGCTTGTGCATAAGATATCTTTCTGATTGGCTCTAAGCAGAAATAAATGCAGAAATTAAAATTTTTATTCCGAGAAATTGCTAACTGTTCCCTTTCTGAGTCCGAATATTACAAACGAAGTTGATAAAAATTGTAGGCAGTGAATACTTTACAAGGTTGGAACTCTTGGGAATCTCTTTGGCACTACTGATGTTAATTTAGTCACAACAAAAAGCAGGATGTGTATTGGGAGCAGATGAGATAGGCTGTAGGAGACATGATTGCTCAGGAAATGACCTAGGTAGACAGAATACCAGTTTGTACTGTCATGAAAGTTCCTGAGGGAATCAAATGTTTGCCTGGCTCACAGTCAAAGTTCAATGCCACAGACAAATACCATGAATAATTCTTTTCAGGTTTAAACCATAACAAGCTGCTAAAAATCATTAAGAGGTTGGTGATAGAGTTACTTGCCTCTGAATTCTAATTCCTTCCATCCCCTTTAATCTCTTTTTTTCTTTTTTTCTTGAAGGCTCTCCTTTTAAGCATATGGTAGAACTTATGATGGATGTGGAAAATATAAAATGCCACCTGTTTATGTTAGTAAAGTGTGTGGAGACCATGCTGTCTTTCTAAACTCTTTTTTATCTTTCTCATAAATGTACTGTAGGTTTATTTTCTACTAATAAAATATTTTACCAGGAATATGACAGTGTTAAGGGCTTAGATTGGAAATGTATTGTGAAATACTTTTTCTGTTAGCTTTTTTTCTATTACTAGTGGATTTCTATATTTATATTAATCTCAGGATGTTTAACATATGATGCATTTCCCACAATGGTACAGTGTTAAAAACTTACCTATCTTCAGAACCATCTCTAGCTACACTGACAACCAAATATATATTTGTTATCTCACTGGAAAACCAAGATAGGATGGGCCTTATTTGTTCTGTCAGTGTCTTCTGTGTCATATCTGTTCAGCTCAGTGATTACTGTCAGTATTGTGGCATTTAAAAGAAGAACTGAGGAGAGTGGAAATGCAATTTGTGTTCTGTGCAGCCTCACGTATCACAAAGAAAACTGGCAGTTTGACCTTAGCAGTAGAGCAGAAAGAATACAGCTCTTTTTTTGTTGTTGTTGTCATTGGGGTTTTTGGTTTTATTGTTTTGTTTTGGTTTGTATACTGAGAGTTCCTGCCAAAGGAATGCATCTTAATGGGGAAGTCACTCACTCTGGAATAGGTAGTGAGGGGAGGGAAACACAGAAATATTGTGCAGCCAAAGAAAGAAATCTGTATTTGCTCTTGACTGTCTCTTTGAAATTACCTTAGAATGCCTTGACCTCTATTTTCTTCCCTACCCATTGAAATACCTATATTAACATGGTTAAAGCAGTGCACGGTTAAGTGGAATGGAGCAGAGAGAAGGGAAAATGCAGGAATTGCTCCTGCAATTTTTGCAGGTTTGGGGAGAAGTATGAAATAGTATTGTGCCCAGCTAATATGATAAAACAATTTATAACAGAATTTGAAGGGCAACAAACATTAGGAGAGTTTTGTGTTTGATACATTTTGGAAGAGAATAGCTAGTAAGATTAATATTTCTGGGCTACAGATGAGTAAAGACAGATGTGATAAATGCCAAGATAAGTTGTGTAAAGTTGTTGCAACAAGACTCAATGGCTCAAGGTAAGAGCATTCTATAATGCATTTTGGTAAATTAATTAGTCAGTGTAATCAGTATGTATCTCTGCAAATGGAACAGAAATTGTGACTACTGTACAGAGATTTAGATTGGATATTAGGGGGAAATTCTTCCCTGTTGAGGTGGTGAGGCCCTGGCACAGGTTGCCCAGAGACGTTGTGGACTCCCCATCCCCGAAAGTGTCCAAGGTCAGGATGGATAGGGCTTGGAGCAGTCTGAGACAGTGGAAGGTGTCCCTGCCCAGGGGAGGGGGGTTAGGGATTTCTAACCCAAACTATTCTGTGGTTTTATAATAGTTATTTGGTGCAACTACTGGATTATTGAACAAACGTGGAGGGCAACCAACTTCCTCTTGTCCATGTTTTGAGCAGGGCCCAGCATTATCCCTCTTCCTTAAGATTTGTTCCTAAACTGAAACTCCAAGAGACAACCAATAGCTTATTTCAAACCTTGATAGACTTAGATGTGACACACCTAACTAGGTGCTCAAGATTCAGAAAGCTCTGGGATGTGCCAGAAAGAAGCATTCGTGAAAGTCTGTGAGGAGAAACGTCTGCTGACTATCCCACATAACTAATGCTGAAAATGTTATCTGAGTGTAGATGTGTAGGCATTCTATGTAGTTCATGGAGTGAGGTGCAAAGTATTAGGTACTTAATTCTTTCCATTGTTTGAGAGAAACCTGCATGACTAAGCAACTGGGATGAATAGTCATCAAAGAGTAGGTGGGAATAGCCATAACTCAAATGGGGGTAAAAGTGACTGATGTGATTGGTGTGGGGAGTTTTTGAAAATAATAAATTGTAGCATTCGGTAGCAGTTCCTATTGCAGTATTTCCTCTTATTTGTATAATATATATATATATGCAGTATTTCCTCTTATAAGATGTATATGATGACTTTACTTAATTTTGCTTGCTTTGTGGACAGTGTGGTGTGTATCCTCCTCAGACCTTAATCCATTTAGTATGTAAGACTTTTTCAGTCCCCAGTCTAAAGAGTTGGTTTCTTTTGGCTTCTGCAAACTGATGAATTTAACTTTGGAGTTCCCTAAGTCTTCAACATACCCAAAGGCAAAGCTTCTATCTACATTGCACTTCTATCAAAGCAAGTTAGTTTTATGATTATTTTATTTTCAATGAGGCAAACAGAAAGCCCTTGCTGTCCTGCAATCTCCTTTTCATCCATTTTTTCAACCGAAACAATTTAGCTTCTACACATGACAAAGCAGTGAACAGTTATTATTTAGAGAGTGTTAATTTTGTTTCCAGTAGGTACCTTAGATTTTTGTGAATAATGTACAAATTGTATGTTACTGCAAATCCCTTTAAGGATCTCTTCAGGAAGAAGAATGTCACAGAGTACGTCTCTATAAGGACTATTTTTGATTATACAGTAGGTAATTTTTCCAAAAATGGAGGATTGAAGGCAGCTGACAAGTTACAAAGCTTTGCTTTGCTGGCATTCAGGCAGACAATTCTTACTGGATAGTTGATACTCAGAGTTTCACTGAAGCAAGTTCAGTCAACAGTTTCAAAATGGTATCACCATATTTAGAGTTTGGTGAGAGATGAGTTAATGCTTTGTGGAGCAGACATGTCTTCTGACATTGATATCACTTTGTCTGCTGTGCTTCTCAGTTTCACTGGCACTTGTTCTTGATTGATCTCTTGTTCTGCACCACTTGATTCATCATGGTCAGCCATCCGAAGGCATGAAAAATTCATCCCAAGACAACAAATACTTTATAGCTTTTTTTCCCTTTGGGTTCAAGACAATTAATTCCTCCAGAGAGTAGAAAACTTATGGATAATAGAAATTCTGGCATTACTGTGGTGGGAGCAAGTACAATTGTGTGTCTCCATTTTCTCACACAATAATAAAGATAATGGGTTACAAAGGGCTATCTAAATAATCACAAATAGTAATTCATCTAAGTTAGTGGATTGTGCAAATGAATTTATTTCTGCCTTGATACTAAATACCACTTAATATTATGTATTGAATTTTCAGAAATATGTATAGGTATCAGCAACAATTTTCTTCTTAAGGAAAGTTCTCAATTTAAACTACTTAGATAAATAAATTTCAGCATGTCTTGGTGTTTCTGTACATTTAATTATTATGATATCTACTCATCTATGTTAAATTTGATCTTCCACGAGCATAATATCCCTGTAATGTGTACTTGTCTCTTAACTTGCTGTTGAGATCCAGCTTTTTAACCAGTTTCCAACTAAATGCACTGGGATAGTGTTATGACTCTAGATACTCTGGAGGATCTGAAATAAAAATTAAAGCATCAGCCATTATTAAGTCCAAGAGATGAATACAGAGCTCTCAAGTCATAGGACAGAGTCTCATCCCTGAGATTACCTTTTCTGTTTAAGAATGGAAGTCCAATTTGCACATCATCAGACCTAGAAAATGTGATATTTGATAAATGATGTCTGATGATTTTTATGTTATCTCCTGTAAGACGAAGTGGCATCTAAAACAAAGAGACAAATGAAGTGAGAACTTTGCATAAGAGACAGATGATATGTAATTTAAACTATCTAGTGGCTGACAGCTGTAATTGAATTGAAGAAATGACTTTCCTGAACACAAGTCCTGGAGTCG
>JAOXXN010000364.1:3467886-3485089 GCA_026770055.1 Myrmophylax atrothorax
AAACCTCCACATGCAATTCTATAACTCAGGTGCAAAATTTGAATGAAACACTTTGGTCAAGGTGTGATTTGGGTTAGATAAGAAGTGCTGAAACCACTGAATGCTAGCAGAAGAAAGCTGTGTACTGGCAACAATCACTTTATGAACTTCTTATATGCCTGCATATTGCTGGAGATAAAGTGCTGCACTAGACAGACCTTTGGACTGAACTCACAGAGAAGCTTTTATTAGTATGTTTGAGATATGAGTGGATGCCTAACGGTAACCAACCGAGGGGAATAGGCTCCCAAGTAAAGCCTGCACACTCAGTGAGAGAGTAAACCAGGAAAGGACTTTAATTATGACTTCTAAAAGGTTGGTTAGTGGAGGTACTTGAAACAGAGTGGAAACTTAAAAGGGATTGGGTGAACAGTATGTCAGTAACCATTAAACATCCAATAAGAACAGAGTCCTGTAAAGAGGAGGGAAATCTGAGGGAAGGGCTTTGGAACTTGGACACAATAGGGTGAAGGGAGGGGCAGAGTGGTTAACTGACAACTCGAATAGCCAATGGGAAAACACTCATCAAATGACAATAGAATTAACCAGTAGGGACTCGGGACTGGGGCAGAATGGTTTGAAGGAGCAGGTGTATTTCTGGTAGGCCACCAGAAGCGGTGCAGGGACGATTCCCTCAGGAGGGACCACCCCAGTTTGGATCCGTCGGTGGGTCCCAGAGCTGAAGCACAGCAGCATCACTCCCAGCGGTGGCTGCGTTGGCAGCACAGGGCAGGGGCTGTGCTCAGGAGATGGCTCCAACCCCTCAGTGGTGTGGCATTAAAGGGAACACATGGGTGTGGGGAATGAATTTAGGGTGTAGAAACCATGGGTAGGGTACAAAACCAAAACCCCATACAAAATCTGCTGCAACATTCAACTCTCAAACTTCTGGAGCTTCAAATCCACTATCCCTATTCCCATTGGTTCTGCTTCTTCTCCTTCTTCTTCCATCAGTTTCTGACAATATTCTCTCCATTCTTCATGTGTTATTCATTTCCCTACAGATGGCAATATTCAAAAAAGATTTAAAAACCTATAACCAAAGACATTATTATATTTAGATTTTGTATTGTGTCTTCAAAATTCATTAAAAATTTTAATCATTTCAAAAAGGCAGCTTCCTAGAGATAGATGAGTTATGGGCTTGAGTGGTCATAAAATTTTATTTGTTTGCAAGCAAAGATTTTCTCAGTTAATTATCATGAGATGATTATTTTTCTTTTTATTTCTTTTTTTTATTATTTTTTTGTTTTTACTAAAAAAAAAAAAAAAGGTTGTGCTTTGTATTTCTTCCTATTCCTTTCTCCTTAGAAAACAACTGAAATTTTGAGGTACGAAATTATATTTGAAAAGTTTTAGGTAGTGAGTATAGTCACTTAACACAAAGTAAAGGCAAATATTCACAATCATACATTGATATAAGATATTCCAATCTAAATAGACATAAGGGTTTGCCACTCATTTCAGAGGAGTTGCAATTTCATCCATTATAATTTCTTTTCAATGATATTTAAATACTCCTACTCAAGAACACTGTGCAGTTAAAAACGTAATGAAACTCTTAGTAAAAGCTGCCATTGATTTATGTGTATCTTGGTTCATCAAAGTTTGATGGTAAGATCTCTCAAAGGAAGAGGTTCCAAGCCTTATCAAGCACGCCATGTAAAACTGAAGTGAAACCTGTAATGAAACACTACAGAAGAAAAAGTTATTTTCACAAGAAAATGGACAGAGATAGTTCACTCTGTATTTAAGTGGGTCCTGCAGAAACCCCCTGTCCTGTGAATCAAGAACAAACAGAACATTGTACTGTGGGTTGGGCTTGGACAGATACATTAAAATGGTGTTCAGGGTTATGGATGTGACGATCTCATAGTTGGATATTAAAAAAAAAAAACAACAACAAAAAACAAAGCAACCAAAAAATAAAAAACCAAAACAGCCTTAACATTCAAATCTTTTTTTACTCACTTCATTTTGATTGCCTGCTTTTATTTTCCAGTTATAAATACTTGTCATTGAGCCAAAGACTTTGCTGACTAAAATGCTGATGACAGATGAGTCATTCTGTCACATCGATATCACTGCAAATACCTTCAAAAAAGACCTGATTCTCCTTTTTTTCTGGTGATAGACCTGACTCATTTCTGAATCAGCATAGCAGTGTCAGCACACTGTTGGCATGTGGAATACCTCAATATCATCTTCCTCCCTGAGGCCCTAAAAGTCCTCCTAAGTCCTTTTCATGTACTTTTTTATAACTGGAAATATTTCCAGTTGTTATAACCTAAAGGTGTGTGTTTCTTTGTGGTTTAAGTTGCCATAAGCTTATCAGGGTCTTAAAAAATTTACTGTTTCCAGTTCCCAAATCCTTATCTTTAGGGAGCTGAGTTATGATGTCATTGAAGCACCAGGACATAAATTTCAGTGTTATAATTACTGTACAGACTGGAAAAATCTAGATCCTATGACGGAACAGCAGAAGAAAATCTCCTGTCCCTGGGGCATTTTTTTGATTGTTTTGTTTTGTTTTGTTTTGTTAAAAAGTCTGATTATCAATAAGTTTCTGCATTAATTAGGAAAATCCAGAAATGGCTAAATACATCCACATGTTTGATGGCATTTTATGAATAAGTTCATTTTGATTCTAAGGATTATTTTCAGAATCTAAGCATTTTTCAAATTTTATTGCTTCATCTCACCCCAATATATTGCGTTTCAAATTAAACTTCAGAAATACTGGACGAATTTTGTCTCTAATGTGGGGGTAGATTTTGGGACTCATATAGGTACATTATGTGGTACTTGTTTGCTTGTTTGGGGGACAAGTGGTAGCTTTGGAGTGTTGTTTTAATTTAGTTGGTTGGTTGGGTTTTTTTACCTGCTGATGGTTTTTCCTGTAGAGGTCTAGGGTCGTCAACTATAGCTTCTGTCAGCCATCAAGCTAAGGTGATACACAGCAACATAAACCCCTAAGACAGCTCATGTTGCAGTATTGAGAGCTTTAACATTTCTGATTCACACTGAGGGTACAAGACTGAATAGGCTAATGTACGTTTTCTCTGTGAAAATACAATCAGCCCTCTAGAACTTTTGTATGTGTTTTGTAGCTTTCTGACCTTTTCAGCGGTGCACTAATGCTGTAATAAATCACCTCCTTTAGTGCCTGAAGTACTACCTTTCACCCCCAAACATGTCTGGCAACTGTGCCCGCTGTCAATATATCACCATAATGTAGCATGTACATGTGTCAAGAAATATGAATGTGCTTTTGACATATGTGACCTTCCAGTGAGGTTTGTGCTATGAGGGTGGGAAGATGATAAGAAGACATGTAGCTATTTCACTTTATTGTCCTTGTACTTTGTAGTCTTTTCATCTCCAATCCATCAGTAATTCTCATGTCTTGTCCAAGATGCTTGATCTCATGTCTTCTGCCTCCTCTCATCCAGATAACTTCATGTTGAAGGAATTGGTTAAGTCTTTTCTTAAAAATTCCATGCTTTTACTAACTGGATTTTAGATGAACAGTTAAGGAGTGCAGTCACAGAAGATTCTTACAAAGCAATCCTGTAAGTCTCAGAGCTCTGTGTCCGTATTGCTGTTGCCATGGTTTTCTTCCATGTTTGGAAACTGAGGCAAAAATGTTAGTGAAAACCAAAGGATAAAGGACTGATAGCAGTCAAAAGTTAGAAACACCTCTCCCCAGACTGACACAATCACAGAAGTCTTCTTCAGTAGTTTTACATTGGTTACTAAGTCTTTGTAAAGTGAAACTAGCAGAAAGCACAGGGCCAGTACTGTCCTCTGAGGTAGCTCATTATTCCCCATTTTTTTTTGTCTCCAAAACACATGTTTTCTCATTCTAGAATCTCTTTTCTTCTTCCTAATTAACTCCAGCCTCTAAAGTATTTAGATTTGAAGACACTATATTCCTTTCCATGTTCTAAAAATGTTGAAGCCATTACTTAGAACTGTAGGAAGTCTATTTCAGGGTGTCTAAAATTTCCTGTTGGGTAGGACTTTGAGCAGCTTGGTCTAGTGGAAGGTATCCTTGCCCATGGCAGGGCGTTGGAACAAGATGTTCTTTAAGGTCCCTTTAAATCCAAACCATTTTTCTGCTTCTATGAATATTGTTACATTTCTGATTTTCATTTTTCCGGCATAGCCATGTTGTAAGTGGTGCTAGAAGGAACACAGAACTAACTCTTCTCCATCAGGAAGGCCTTGTTTTCCCCAGTTCCAGGCTTTCTCATTTGCTATTTGGGTAACAGTTCATAATTGCAAGACTTTTTCATTTGTGTGTGTTCATGTGTGTGCAGAGAGAACACACAACTGAAGATCCTCACCAAACAAAAAGCCTCACCCTTTCCTAATCCTGCAGAAATGTTTTTAGTACATCAGCAAAGACATTAAGAACTCATGTTGGTGTAAGACATAATGTGACAGATTTGACTTCATTGTGAAGTGTAGCCTAATTAGCTGAGAGAGAAAACGTCTCTGAGATATGACAAGGAAAATATGTTTGGTTCAAAGTCACATCAATAGTGAAGAACACTTTTCAATTCATATAATGCAAATGATGCGATATTTAGCTCCACTTGGATAAATAACTCCACTAATATAAATTTAAATATATGAGTAGGAAATAAATTGTTGAGGAAAGCATTCTGCAAATGATGAAATGTCTTTGATGAATTAAAGTATTTATTGGGATTTTAGAAATATTCTGGTGACAGTTTTCTAGCTTTAGGTGTATCTTCAGAAATACTTCCCTTTTTCTCATTCTATTTCCTTTAAACAAAATTTGGACAGTGTTTTTATTACTGGAAAAAATGTGTCATGTTAAAAGAATAAATGAGAAAATTTCAGAGCAAATTGCAATATTTTAGATTATATTTACATTTTACATTGAAAAAAAAAACCAGCATATTAAGCTACCCTAATAAATAGATTTTTTTTAAAAAAATGATAAAATTGATGAAAAAATATCTATAAATCACATAATTTATAGTAGGTGTAAATATAAGTTATTTATTACAAAATATTTAACAGCAATGTAGGTAAATCAGTTCCATACTTTAAATAATTTTGATACCATCATCCAAACCAGTAAATTTGCTCTTATTTTGTTTAGTTTCTTCTCTTGAATTTAATCTATATCAATTTTCTTTTGATGAATTATTTTCATTTTAATGAAACTTCATTCAGCAGCAGGAAACAAGATCATAACTTTAATCAAAAATACTCATCCCTCTTTACAACTACCTGAAAGGAGGTTGTGGCCGAGCGTGGGTCAGCCTTTTCTTACAGCATAAGAAGAAGAGGTGTCTAGATGTGCCAGGGAATGTTTAGATGGTATATTAGGAAAAAATTCTTCACTAAAAGGGCTTTCAAGCACTGGCACAGCTACCTAGGGCAGTGCTGGAGTCCCCCTCTCTGTAGTGATTCAAAAGACATGTAGATGTGGCACCTGGGGACATGGATTAATGGTGGCCCTGGCAGTGTTGGGGGAATGGTTGGATGCTAAACATCTAAGAGGGGTTTTCCAGCTTAAATGATTCTATGAATCTACAACATTTCAAAAAAAGACATCTGAATTTTTGAGAGGCACACAAAAGGTTATTGTTCAGATAAGCAAGAACAGATAAACACTTAAAGCCTGTTTAGTCAAAGGGAATTGGGAACCAACGGTATCTGTGAATCTGGATGTTATTCTGTACTCACTGTAACTGATATATTGCAAAAACTTAGCATTGGTAAGGAAAAAAAATGAATAAAAACTGGGCTCTTTTTTAACCCTGAATAAAACTTCTGCGGTGGGTTAAATGGAAGAGTTGTGTCTTACTCTTTGATGTGTCACCAATTTTCCAGACCATAGGTTTGATGCACAGAAAAGTTGGTACCACATTACAGAACAGCAGCTCTTCTCCCACTCACAAGAAAATACAGCTGCTGTCACTGCTAATTCATCACTGCTTGATGTATAGGGTGTAATTTCACATGGAAGGTACCACAGCAGCTAACCACTAGTTTATGTTAGGAAACCTGCAAACAACGTCAATTTGCCACTACTTGAAGCAGCAGTAAAGCACGTCTGAGGCTCTCAAGTTATCATTACATGGAAACAAGTCAGTAGTTAAAAAAAGGGAGAGAAATAAATGTGGTTTCTGAGAGTTTTTTTTTCCATCGAATAAAACAACTTTATCCTTTCTTGAAAGTCTTTTTCTCAGTGAGCTAATGACACTTGAGGCTGGTAGCTGCAAGCTAGAGTCCACTTATATGAAGAACTACCCTATATTTCTCTCTTGTTTGCTGTACTGCCTTTTTGAAATGAAGAGATTTATCTATTGACTTTAATTGGAACGTGCCTATTTGCAATGCTTCAAGATTGGCTCTATTCTTCTCCAAAATAATATGTGAAAATTGAGTCTTTCCAGCTTTATTTAATGTATTCTGTTTTAAAATTCACATTATCCTGGAGTCTGGCTTAAAACCTTTTTATGTCATTACATTTTGGATTGCTCACTAATGGAAGGTTGAAGTTGCCATTGGATTTTCTAACTGAAGAAACATAGAAGACACATTAAGTTTTCTCTCTGATTTTAACTTGATGGAAGAAACACAGTGGGAAAATGCACTAATGGTAGCATTTACCAGCAGTAATTTCTGTTTATTAATGCTTCTTGTCAAGCCACATAAGCTAAGCAGGGTAGGGAACATTCAGTATTTTCATGGGAAACTTTTCGGGAAAAGATTAGGGATATAGTACAGAGGAAATGGTTTGTAAGTGGTAGCAATCTGCCTTGTCATTATTGCTAATTTGTATCACATTATGGTGATGTTTCTTATATGGGAAATAAATGCATCTGTCATCTACTTCCCTGTTTTCTTAAATTTTAAACAGATTTTTTTAACATACATTTTACAATACACTATATTATGGCTTTCAATAGTGCACCAGGAAATCGGTTTAGATGTACATATTAATGGTAGGCAGAAGGTTTTAATACAGCCATTTTCCCCCTAAAACATGCTGATTCAGAAGAAATGGGACTTTTCTGCAGTGGAAGCACATTTGCTGATTGATGTTTTCATGAAAGTTTTTCAAGTCTAAAATGGATTTTTGTCCAATTTCTCTCCTCAAACTTCAGTCCATTCTGGATAGACGTAACCAGTACCTTGTATATGCCTTTGTTCTGCTAATCAAAGGGAAGAAATGTGAGAACTCATGTCTTCACATCAGACACTTGTAAGAGTAGGTTCAGAGATACTCTAAGATTAGTGATCTTTATTTATTCATTCAAGGTGAGTCCTAAAATAAAAGATTTTTTGCTTATATCTTCTTTTTCAGGTACTAATTCTACTCATCTTCTCCCTAATTCTTTGGTTTTACTTTGGAGCACATAATGCCTCAACATACAAAGTTCTGCATCAAGTCCTTTGTTTCATCATGGTAAAAGAGAGAGGAATTATAAAACTGTGAATATTTTCCAAAGAAAGCTGTTTTCTGCTTTGCTTTGTCCCCACTAACTCCATTTCCACTCATTTTGATTACTGTCGGCTCTTCCTTTGCAATGGTAAAGGTCAAAGAACTATATTAACAAGCCTTTCTCTTGTTCCAGAATATAAAGAATGAAACTAGCTTCCTTATTTCAATCACTATGAATGCTAATATTTGGCTTAGTTTTCCTTTGTTTTTCTCTTGATGCTTATGGTAACATGTTTACCCTGTATTTTTGTGTGCTATGCTTTTTAACAAGAAAAGGACAGACACAACTGAGACTCTGGATGGAAAGAAAGACTTTGACTTTCGAGAGGAAATGGAATGTATAACAAGGAAAGACGAATTGACAGTAGCAAATGGAGGATGGGCAGGGGAGGGGAAGGAAATAATCCCCTCCTGGAGTGGAAGGAAATAATCTTCCAGAGAACCATGGAAGCCTGTGCAGTGCTGTCACAGAATCACAGAAGCATGGAATGGTTTGGGTTGGATGCAATCTTAAAGGGAATCTCAGCTCCAAACCCCCTGCCATGGGCAGGAACACCTTCCACTAGAGCAGGTTGCTCCAAGTCCTGTCCAACCTGTCCTTGGACACTTACAGTGATGAGACATCCATAGTTTTTCTGGACAATTTGTGCCAGTGTCTCACCATCATCACAGTAAAGAATTTCTACTTAATACCTCATCTAACCCTGCACTTTGTCAGTATGAAACCATTCCCTCTTGTCCTATTGTTTCAGGCCCTTGTACAAAGTCCCTCTCCAGCTCTCTTGGAGCACTTTAGGCACTGGAAGGGGCTGTAGGCTCTCCTCAGAGACTTCTCTTCTCCGAACTAAACAATCCCAGATCTTTCAAACTGTCTCCATACCAGAAGTGCTCCAGTCCTTTGAGCACCCTTGTGTTCCTCTTCTGGACTTGCTCCATAGGTCTATGTCTTTCTCACGCTGGAGGCTTCAGGGCTGAACACAGTTTACCAGGTGGTGTCTTAGGTTAGCACAACAGAGTGGGAGAATTCCTTCTTTTGCCTTGCTGGTCACACTGCTTTTGATACAGCTATGACCCAGTCAACCCAATATAGTGGATGGATTAATTTCTAGTGATTCAGTGGATAAGGAAGAGTTCTCTGTTTCTGTTCTGGCTGTCCCAGTAACTTGAGGGCTTTTGCTGGTTAAAACTTATATGTACTGTCATTTTGTATGTTTGATTTTTATTCTAATAAGACAGATTTAATTTAAAAGACTGCACTTTTAAGACTCTTCCTTTCTGGCATTTGCTACTCTTTGTTGTGAACTTCAGCTTCAACAGGTGAACAAAACACCCACAACTTTAGCAAAAAAAACAACAGTGCAAAAAGCATCCCAAACTATATAGGAGACTGTGTTACAGAAAGCTTCTGTATTTTTCTAGTACATCAAAATGTATGTAAAACAGAAAAAATAAATAGTTGGCCTCCATTTCATAGCCGATGCTTAATAAATAATATATTGCAACACCTGAAAAATTAACAATTGCAGCTCATAGATTTTGCAGCATTCACTCTTGAGACAGTGTGGTAAAGCTCTTACCCTATTTCTTACAGGATATGACAATGCAAAAGTGGCTGTATGTGACCAGAACAGAGGTGTCTGTGGGCTGCTGTCCTGTTGGTGCACCTAGTCTGTAGTGGGTGTTAGGGGAAGAACAGTGAAATGCTTTGAAACTTCCACATCTTCTGGCAGTATGAAGATAAGGATGTCTTACTGGGGGGTTGAGATCTTTGATTTTATTGCCAGCTGTTTTAAAAACCTGAACTTTTTAATGTAGAAATACACTTTGCTATTTACCGTGTCATGGAACAATCATATTATTAACTATAAACAATATGCACAACTACTTTATTGCTTTACACTTTGCCTCGTATCTCTAGTTACCTTCCCTACACTCTTTAAATTTCATACAGTGTCAGAATACCCTGCATAAAAGATCACTTTTCTTCTCATCCATCTTTTTTGACCAAAATAAATGCTCCTCAGGTAAATGCTCGTCTTACATCTTTGGGTAGATATAACCTTCTGCCACTGTGGATATTCAGTGCTCAGATCTGAAACAACCCATACCTCAGCTATGGGAAATCTCTTTGACGTCAGTGTTAGGCAGGTCACTCATATGCCCTTCCAGATAAGGATTTTGTTTTCTCTCTATTAATCAAGTTATTCATGTTGCAGTATCACAGAATATCCTGAGTTGGAAGGGACCCACAAGGATAATTGAATCCAATTCCTGGCCCTGCATAAAACCGTCCCAAGAATCCCACCATATGCCTGAGAGTGTTGTCCAAATGTTCCTTGAACTCTGTCAAGATTGGTGTTGTGACCACTGTCCTGGGGAGAATTTTTCAGTGCTCAAGCACCATCTGGGTGAAAAACATTTTCCTAATATCCACCTTAAACCCGGCCTCACACATTATCATGCGATTCCTGTCATCATGGATTATTACTGCTTTGGATGATCTCTTTACCGACGTCAAACCACCTCTCTTACCTTTGCCATTGTAGCTGTTTGAAGATTTTGGTTCACACTGATGTCAAGCATTTAGAGATAACAACTTTTTTTCATCATTCTAACTCTCTTTATTTGGTTCAGGTGACTAAACCTGTCAGTTATTCATTCTAAAACATACTGTGATTCTAAATGCAGCATGCATAGATAAAATAAATACAAATAAAACATACTGTATACTCAAGTCTCATAGTCCTTTGTGACCTGGAAAGCTGTCATCTATCTGATGGAGAAGCCTGCTCTTTCATAAGATTTCTCAGTGAGTTATAGGAAAACAGACACTGTGCAGTAACTCAGAAATGCAAAATATTTTGTTCAAAGCACCAATGGCTCTAGACGGGCTGGCTGTGACTGTATGAATTGTATATGAAGCTCACCCAGATTCCCCCTATAATCATTCCCTTCGGGATATCATAAACTTAGGGCCATTTATATCATCCCTGGCTATTACAAAGTGATGCTTTCTGCTTGGAAATTTCTTCCTGGAAAGCAAAAGGATCTTTATAAAGTGTTTGGGATCAAAAGCATGTTGTATTTTAGGAAAACAAGCCTTCATTTTCATAATATAGTTGAATACCTGATTACAGATTTTATCTATATTAAAATATCATTAATTAAATTACTATTTTCCCCATCTGAAATTGAGAATACAGGGGAAAAGTCTTGAAAAGAACAATCCATTTCACTGACTCAATAATTTGATTTAAAAAAACACCTTAAAATCAAGGAGGTTTCTCACATCTTCCATAGTTGAGTTTTGTTTCAGGAAATCCTTCATATGGTGTCTGAAAATATTTTCTAGTCTGTACTCTAAATTAGTTCACAGCTAGCATCTCTTATCTGTTTCACAGCAAAATTTTCCCTTAATTTAATTGTTTTTTTTTCCTTGGGGTTTTTTGGTATTTTTTGGGTTATTTTTTTGAGTGAGGGTTGCTGTTGCTTTGTTTTGTTGTGGTTTTTTGTTTGGTTGGTTTTGAGGTTTTTTTTGTTGTTGCTTTTTTTTGCCTTTTTTTTTCCCCCCTGATTCATTAAACTTGCACAAAGAGGAAATCTTTCTCAGGCTGCATCTAGAGACTTTATAACACTTCCCCCCTTCCCCCCTAATGTGCTCTATGTTATTGATGTCTCCAACAGTTCCAGGTTGCTGTGAATGTTCATACAATTCATAGAGCACAACAGATTTTTGAAAAAAACCCCACTTGGTCCTCACCTCCTACTGTTTATTATGTATATGTTTTGTGTATTGCAACTACCAGGTCTATTAGTAAAGATTCAGTGGGCAGAAGAAAGATTGCAAATGACTTTTTATTTGACCAGTCAATCTAAAAATTCATAGTTAACTATGAGGACGTTTTTAATTTTTCCAAGCTAATGGAACAGAAATCAATATTCCAGTCTTCAGGCATGAACATTTGAAAAGATCACACTTTTTAGAAGATGATGCCTAAGATCTTGTTGGTATGAAAACATCAGAAAGGCAAGAACTGTTCAAACTATTCAATATTTCAGTGACAAAATAGTAGCACTATAATGCTTGTCTAGTTACTAAACTAGCCTGTTTATTTTTACATAGATAGAGGCAAGGTTAACTCTTAAACTGTAAAATAAAACATATTTATCACTTCCATTTCCATGACAGTGTCTCCTCCTATGGTGCCTGCCTTGTTAATATGATCTAATCTTCTGTTTTTAGACTCTGTACTTTCTTTGTCACTTTCTTTATGTTAATAATATCTAGATGCTCATGAACTTCATGAACTAAACCTCAAAAACTTCATGAACTATATGCTCATGAACTTCCTGAATGAAACTTCAAATCCACTGACTTTACTGTATTATATTTTTTAAATATAATTTTTAAAATCCATCTTCTGGGCTGGTCTCCTTGCAAACTCAGTGTTTATAAAACACAAGTTAAGGATTCATTGGAAGAGCGGATATAAATTAAAATAAGGGGAATGAACCTAACAGGAATCACTGATCTGAGTTGCAGCTGCAGTGATAGTTTTGTTAGACTATTTAAAGCATAGGATTTTGTGATGATGGTAAAGATTCTTTTGTAAATGGATTTATTACACCATTGCACCAGCACCCAGGAAAGTATGAATATGTGGGAGTTCTTGGGTGAATAAAAAGGGATAAGAAGCTCAGGATGAGATATTCACAAAAGGGATATCATTACCATAAAGAATACTGTGTAAGTTTGCAACATACTCTCCAAACTTGAAAGTTATAGGTCTGGTTTAAAGATTTTGGTATAAATCAAATCTAGAAAAAATTAGTAGGACACTGGGATTCCGTTCTATCTACTTTCACAGCTGCAGGAGTATCAAAGCATTTTTCCTATTGTCTTGTGGGCCCACTCAAGCATATGTATCTTTCAAAGTTGGTACTTTCTTTATACAAAATTTAGTATTTCTGCACTGATTAAAAGCATGCTTCAGATTAAATAATACAACCTCAGCCTTTTTCTAAACATAGCATTTCCTTCTCAGTGGTAAATAAAATATTATTAGGAAGGATCTAGGATTTCTATTGAAACTAGAAGACAAGAATATGTTAATTATTTATTGAAAATGCATATATTTCAGTGCCAGCATAAGTAACATGTATACCTTTCAAGATAGTTAATGAACATTGGACAAGCATGTTTGGAAACAGTAAAAATTAAATGCAGGACTTGAACCCCTCTCTTGTTTTAAAAACACAGGAAAACTTTAAATCTGCATTGTTACTCATTCATATGAGGCTTAAATTTATTCAGGTGAGGCAACTTGCACTTGTTTAGCCATAGATGGATATAAAGAAGATGCTATTCATCTGAAACAATGATCCTTTTACTTATCATGGCTGCCGTGTGATGCACATGTCCCATTTAAATGAAATGATCTTCACAGAGTCATAAAATATTCATTAAAGTTTTCAGACAACTTGAGATTCAAAATGTTTCACAATATCTGCTATGGATTAAAAGGGTTCAGTTTGGGTTGGATTTTTTTTTAACTATTTCTTAACTGACTTTGCTTTTACATTTATATATATTTATTCAAATGTCAGTCTTATCTATTTATTTTATTTTCATATCCTGCTTTAAAACCACACTTTGATAAAGTGCTTTGTGTGTGACATAAATTAGAGCTAAGAGTCCCTAATTTATAGATCTGTAAAAATTTGGTTCAGTACTGTTTGGATTTTCAAAACAAAAAGTATCCAAATGACTGTTTGGATTTGCAAGGTATGAGTGTTAATTTATTTGGAAAAGAAGATAATGGATGAGGAAAAAATGAGGGATGAAGAATGCTTCCGTCAAGCACTGTGAAATACTGATACCATTTTTGTACTAGTTTGCAAAATTAATTCACTCTGGAAAATTAATTTGGAGCTGATGTTAGTACCAATGAAGAAGTGAGCATATCCCAGCTGAGGCAGATCTCCTGCTGAATAGCCCAGACAGGGCTGGTTATAAGCAGGTCTAATTCCTGAGGCTCTAGCTGAGCTATGTAGTTTAGTGCCAGGAGTGATTGAATGTTCTTTTCCTCTGGGAAGCATTCCACCAACTTTTGACCATCATCTGGAACTAATTTGTGCCCATCCAGCAGCCAAGTCTGTAGAATACCTCACAGAACTGGTCATAACTGGTTTTGTACATCACATCTGATGTTTTGAGATTTCTTTGTCCTCCATCGTCATGGAATAAGGAGCTCATTGTTTGTAGCCCCAAACCAGTTACTCCTTTCCCTTAGAGGAGCTGTTCAGCTATACCTGCTCTAAAAATACTTGCTGCACTCCTGTGCAGTAGGGTTTAACAGAGAATGTAAATTCTTATTTTAAAGAACACACAGAGGAAGATGGGTCACCATTCCCACCACTTACTCTCTGGTTTCCTTATTTTGCATTGTAATTCAGTGATTAAAAAGATCAATGGGCATCAACTCCATCTGTGCCATGTTTCTGGGAGAGGGTGCTAAATCCCCACACAAGAGGTGACGTGGACTAAAGAGGCCAAAGAGTTTCCTTGATTAGGAGGAACCTTTGACAAAGGGCTGTCATGGAAGAATTTATGGGCCAAAGTGTATGAGAAAGGAGGCTTTTAAGCAGCATTGTTCTAGACGGATGACTGTAAGGAGTATTTCTCTGAAAACCTTTCTCAAATTCTGTGCCTCTCTAGATTTTTTTTGTATAGAATCATAGAGCCATTTAGATTCATGAGATCTCTGAGATTGTCGAGTCCAACCATTAACCCAGCACTGCCAAGGCCTCCACTAAACCATGTGCCCATGTGTCACATTCACATGCCTTTTGAACTTTTGCACGTTACAGTAGAAAATTTGGTGTTTAATACAATCTCATGCTTTCAAATTATTTTGGTCTTCTTAGATCTTGTGAATTTGATGAGGATATAAATGATGTATTGATTTGGGGTTGCCTCAGAAAGAGGAAAAATATTTACCATGACTTCTGGCTGTCCTCAGTTTCAGTTGAAAAGACAGATTTTGTGATGCAGGCATAACTCCAAAAGAAACAGAAAGGGATCAAATAGAGTGGTTTGGTTTTTGTTTTCACTTTTTTGTTTGTTTGTTTTGTGGTGGGTTTTGCCTTTATTTTTTTTTTACAGAATGATTTGCAAGCCAAAGCAGCAGGTAGTGAAATAACTTGAATTCTCTTGCGGTACATGGTCTCAAATGTTGGAAATGTGTAGGCATAAACCATATGAACAACATCTCTGCTAGCTGCCTCACCTTCTTTGAGCAAACTAGGCAGATCACAAGTTATTCTTCATAAACCACTGGCAGTGATCAGATGGAGGTTCCTAAAAATCTGTTGTGATTTAACAACAATAAAAAAAAAAACCAGCGAAAAACCCCAACAAAACAAAAAAAAGGCAAACAGGTGTCCTGGAAAAAAGATGTCGAAACACGCACAGTACTTAAAAGCAATGCATATGACAACAGTTAATATAGAAGACATGAGTGTCACTGCACATAGATTTATTCCCCTACAATATGAATAGACTGAATGAGCATTTTCTTACACAGTTATCCTCTCTGGGCAACTATGAATTTATAAGGCTGCTGCTTAGCATTTATATTTGTCTACACTAAAGATGCAATAATTTATTAACATGGTAATAAATGTTTAATACTTCTTGTCTGTATCGTTTTATAAAACTATCTCCTTAACCCCTGTTTCTCAAAAATACTAAGAGGACAAACATTAAACTAAAGCTGTCTGTCTGGACAATAGTTTTATTTGTAAGTAGACTTTTTAAAATATCTCACCTCTTTTTCCTAACTTCCATTGTTGGAAGTAGCTGAGATAGTCAAGACATGAAACAAAATCTCCTAGGGTATTTTTTTTGACTAATATCCATATTGAAGGTATAGAGGAATTTTAACGATGGTATTAAAGAAAAAGGGCTTAAAAAATCAAACAGTTTTTTGAAAATTCTGTGTGACTCTTTTTTCTGCCCTCTTCTATTTAGTTAGAATTCTCTGGTTTCACTTTTGAGTTCCTTTTATTCACAGCTCTCTTTGGTAGATACTTTTTCCCCCCCCAAATGACCTGAAATTCAAATTCTTCAGTAAAAACAACAAAGATAATTTCACCTCTCACGTTCTTCTGATTACAGATGATGTTACTGTGATCACTGAATATCCAAGTTTACTTTCATGGTTATTCAAAATGAATGAACTTCATGTGTTATGTTGTAGAGGGTATGACAGTTTCTGCCTGTCTACATGGACAGGAATTTCACTTTCAGCATCTCACCTGTTCCAAATGATAGAATGAAGGTTTTCCGAAGTCTCATGTAATTTTCCTAGTTTCTGAAGCAGGTGGTATTCAGTCATACAATATCTTCAGAGGAAAGGTGGTCTAGATGGTTAACAAAAGTCTCCATGTCTAGCATCAAGTTTCATGAATTCCAAATACACCAGAAATCACAGTATCAGGCACTGCAGTTAGTGGCATTTTGTAGCATTATGAAAATTTTATAAAACAGCCTTGTAAATCATATTTTGTGTTTTTGTTGAGATCAAATTTTTACCAACTGCTAAAAAGATGTAACATTTTAATGCAGAAATTGATATGTTTTTCTTTTAAAAAGAAAATAATAGAAATAAAGAAATTTAATTAATATTTTTCTCCATTTATTAGTTCTTAGTCAACTCTGCCAACACTTTGTTGAAGAAGTAGACATAAAACAACTTTAAACTCACTTTCTAAGCTGATACTTGCACAAGTGAATTATCTGCTTGTTCTGTTCCCTTTTTTCATTTAAAGTCATCATTCTTTTTTCTTCCCTCTGTCTTTCTCTTTCCAGCAATGACAATGCAGTTCATAAGCCATCGGTTCCCTGATTATCATGATCCAACTATAGGTGAGTAGAGATTATTCTCCTCTTTGACCGTTTCATCTCTCTGCCTATTTGAGGTTGCCACACTGTGAGAAGCTTCTCTTAAATAGCCTTTATACAGAAACAAGATTCGCACACTTTAGATTACACCTTGATTTTGTGATGGCAATTAAATTGCGTCATGGTCTTACCATAGATAGTTCTTCCTGAAATGCCTTGTACAAAATCACTTTCAACAACAGAGTTGTGTATTCATGTACTGTAAATATTAATTGTTCTACTATAATCATGGAACGTGAGAAAAAAAATAAAATAGCAAGATAGAATGCCAACTTTATATTAGTTTGGTAATAAAAAAATATTCACACATATCTTCAATACACTAAAATATTCTTTAAATGCTGGCCAGTTGTCAGAACTGCACATTTATTTATTTAATAGTATCTTCATTACTTAGCTTTATTCCTACCAAAAAGTCCTTGCATTTATAGACATTATTCATGTGTAATATTTAGTTACAAGAGGGAGAAGATGGCAGAATCTGAGCCCAATACGTGGGAAAGACACTAAAAACATCAGCATTTACTAAGATTTATTTTTTACAAAAAGTTTCCAACCCTGTTACACAAAATAATTTTTTATTTTCTTTGAAATTTTCAAATATTTGAAACTTGGATTTAACCTCTATAAAATCAGTGCCTTGGTAAATAGAGCAGCTAATGACAGTATTTCTTTCTATTTGTTTGGGGTTTATATACATACATACA
>JAOXXN010000364.1:3495070-3510018 GCA_026770055.1 Myrmophylax atrothorax
TATTTTTTGCAGGACTAGGTAAGCAGTTTTAGACGTTACAGCTAATCCACATAGGGATTAATTTATGATACTCTCTGTCTTGCATGTTCTTCTGTGTTTGTATACACAGGTGCATACATACCACTGCACAAAACTGCACAGAGATATCATACATATGTGTATACATCTAACCTCCCTATAACAAAGCACCTCATGGGGATTGATAAATATCAGTACTTTGGTTGGTTTCTGTGGTGCTTTTGCTACCCGTAGTGCAGGCTGAAGTTCTTATGCTCACATACACTGTTATAAAACTTTGAGCCCTGATGACGGAGATTTGCCTTTGTGTAAAGTGCTGTATGGCCAGACGAGGCAGCAATTAGTTCGCATGCTGGCTGCCAAGATCTTAAATTTTTTAACTCCTTTGCATGCAAGTAGGTATCTTACCTTGAATTTTCTGTAGTTCATTAGGCTTTGTATCCTTCTGGATTAGTACATGTAGAAGAAAATCTCTCTTGCAACAGTGTTTAGCACAATCAGTCTTAATTTTGGTTCATCTTGAAAGCCATGCCAGCCATTGTCCCCTTTTCCTACTGTTTTTTAATGAACATCACAATCATGAGGACCCAAAGGAAGAAGTGTAACCAGATTTAGCTGGCTCAAAGTTAAATTCACTTAGAATTCTGATCACAGAAAGCATTGTGGAGCAGAGATAATGCTTTTTTCTTTTTTGCCTCTTTTTTCTTTTTCTGCTACCATAGAGTAAGTGAGATTAAGCTGCTTTTGCTGCCCATGCTTTTCAGCAGAGAATTAAAGGGTACCACAATAATGAAACTGCAAGTTGACACAGAAGAGCAGGATTCCTTGTACATATCTATAGGTAAAACAAAAAAAAAAAAAAAAAAAAAAAAAGAAAGTGCAATATATAACCCATTTCCCAATTTTCGAGGCACTGGGTGCATTTCAGGTCACAAAAATAGCGGGCATGTACACATCTGCAGCTAAAAATCAATCAGGCTCCTTCAGCAGCTTGGTCTTGCCCTGCAGAGCACAGATCTGAAACATTAGGCAGCCCAACAAGAGGGATAAAGTTAATTTGAGAGCAGCTGTTTTAAGACAGATACATAATGGCATTGGGAGAGGAGCACTGAAGAGAGGTGAGAACTGAACAGAGATGCCCATTAGGCTGAGGAAGCTTTTAGCTGAATTATTGGAAGCAGATGCAGCCAGAGCCTAAGGAAAAGGAGAGAAGAGTATGATGAAGATGGCTCAGTTAAAAACCTGCTACTAACAAATAGTCAGAGCTGCACAGGTCTTACTGGGCCTAAACTAGAGTTTTTATTCTACTGCAATGATTCTGGATGCTCAACAGGTTACCCAGAGAAGCTGTGGATTCCATTGATTCCATTGTGGATTCCCCATCCCTTGAGCTATTCAAGGCCAGGTTGGTTGGGGCTTTGAGCAACCTGGTCTAATGGAAGGGGTCATGGCAGGTGGGTTGGAATGAGATTCTTTAAGGCTGCCTTCCAACTCAAACCACTTTTTGATTCTATGATTCTATGCCCTGTGCCCTTCCAAGTGTTTAGACACAATTTTTCGTTGATTAGGAGTAAATGCAGAGGTTTATTTGAGGATCTGGTCATAGTCCAGTTAGGCTTCTGGTTTCCACTGAAGATATTAGCAGTGCTTATATTAGGAGGACAAAACCAACAAAAAGTTGTACTGCTCTTTTGTTTTAAAACTTAGGCAAAAGAAGCACCTTTTTTTTATCTTTTTTTTTTTTTTTTTCTGTTTGCATCTTTACTCCTTGAAATCATAAATTATGAATTGCACAATCATAGAATGGTTTCCATTGAAAGGGATCTTCAAGGTCATCTCGTTCCATCTCCTGCCATGGGCCCTAGACCATGTTGCTCCAAGCTCCAACCTGGCCTTGAACGCTTCCAGAGATGGGGCAGCCACTGCTTTCCTGGACAACCTGTGTCAGTGAACACTCAAGGAAGATTTTATGTGCCATTGAAGATACAGGAACCTCTAAAACAGTGTTAGTTAGGAACATGTCATGGAGCTGAACAAAGTCTAAATGAAAGAAATGAAGAATTGTGCCTTCAGTTGAAATTGGGAGAGTTGGAATATACAACTGTGATATGTATTTGAATTTAGCTAAGCCATTTGAAAACATCATTACAGAATATTTTCTGAAGACATATGTGGCCAAAACCTTGGTTTAGTGTCTTATCTGAAAATATGTTTGTGGTAATTTGAATGCTAAAATGAAAACTGAGAAAGTACTGTATTTTTCATCATGCAACTGAATGCGTAATGAATAAATGTATGAATTCCTTTTATGATAAGCACTTAACGTGAATAATGCTTTGTTTTTTCTCAGACTATTTTAATTTCCTCAAGGCCTACACTAGTTTTTTTATAGGCTAGCAGAGAGGTAATATCTGCATTAAATGCTGCATTACTTACCTACATCTCTTTCACAGAAACAGCTGAGGTCTTCATAGTGTGTAGTTACAGAAGGGAGTGTTTCTGTCTGTGGATTTGGGAGGGCAAAGCTCTTCTGCAAACTGTCATCAGGATTCTTCTGGGATGATGTTTTCTGTTACAATCACTTTTATAGGCTGGAGAAGGCAACTGTGCTGTTAACATAAAACTTAGCAAAACCTGAAGGATTTGAGAAAGACCAGACAAAGCTACACAAATGATAGCAAAATGACAAATGGAGTTCAATGCCGAGAAATGAAAAAGAGCATCTCTGTAAAAAATAATCTGAAATACTCCTAATTGCAGGTACAATGTAGGATGATGTAACAAAACTGGAATGTTTACATATCCTAGTTACTAGTCTAGTACTAATATTCCTGCTTGCATTATTTTAAAGGATACTGCTATCCATTTACAGAATACAAGGCAATCAAATCTGTCAGTTCTACTCTTCTAAACCATCCATTGCTTATCATGTGTGCATAGTTCATAGGAAGGCACCTTCTGTGATTTGGTGTCCTCGTCTGCAAACTGCCGATAGCAATGCTCACCCAAATTCTAAACCACCAATACTCCAGGAAAATAATTATATGCTAAGGGAGGTTGTAATAACAATGTGTTGTGGTGGGTAATTCCTATAATATGCATATTCTTGTCTCAAATAGAAAGAGCTTATGTGTAGTATTTGGTACAGTGGTTTATGTCTCTCTTTCTACTCATTTTATTCAAAAATTCCGTGCTGTAAATAGAAACAGCACCCATCCAGCCAAAGACTCATGACCATCCTACATTCAGAAGCATTGCTAATTAAAATGCATTTGTAGCAGATAATCTAAGCACACCAAGTGTTGTGTCTCCTGCTGTTTCTTTGGCACACAGGGAGAACAACAAGAGGCAGAATTCCAGGTGTGGCTGACTGAGCCTGGATTCCTTCTGCTGGTTTGGCAACTCATCAGCCAAGTGAACTATATTTTGGATTGTGTATATATGTTTATCTGATCAGTTTTAGCCACAATTAATAATTTATAAGACAGAGAAGAAAAGAGACTTTATTTAGAAGGCATATAAGCGAATTAACAAAAGGAAGAAAAAAGTAGCTGACCTATATTTCAGGGACTGGAACTTGTCTGTAATGCAGATAAAAAGCCCATTCCAGCTCCCCTTTAAATTGTACACCATCCAAATCTATTTGTCATGAAGCAGTTACCTGCTCATAAATGAAAAAATGCTTTGATATATTTTTTATGAATTCAGCTTCTCCAGTTCTAAGATAACTGATTCTAACATAATCCTGCATTAATTATTGTACCTCTGTCTCCAGAATGATGTCCTATAAAAAGAGGAAAGCTGAAAAAAGAGCATGGATTAATTTTAGATACATATAACAAAAAAAAAAAGAAAAGCCATGTAACAAAAAGCATAACGAAATTTCTTTTCTTTCATAGTACTGCAAAGGGCAATCAAACAATTAAGAAAGATAGGTTAAAATAAAATGAAAAGCTTTTGAGAAAATATTTTCAGTGAAGGGGGAAAGATTTAAAAAAAAAAACAGTGGCATTCAGAAAACACTTGGAGCTCTGTTTGTTTATTCCCACCCTACAAAACCATAAACCATCAGTAATCATTGAAGCCAAATATTATTTTCCTTTTAAATTATTTTTTTAACTATTTTCATTTTTATTTTTAATCTGTGTAGGAAATAAAATTCAAAAATGTCCATAATACATGTAGTTTTAAAAAAAAAAGAAAAAGAAAAAAGATTTTCTTTACCTATACGGTTCATATATTCGTGTATTATTCAGATTGCAAGGATGCAGGCCTTTTGTTTCATTTTTCTCTTTGGTCCCCAAACACAGTTAGATTTCACAACAATATCAACAAAATCCATTGACAGTCTTTTTCTTATAATGCCCTATCTTTCTGCTGCCTAATACCTAAACCAAAATCTGTTAGTCTCACTGAAAAAGACTAATCCTGAAATTAGTATACAAAGTAGAGTTATAGTCTGATTTATTGCCTGATGTCTGATTAGTATTCATCTCTATTTTTTGTGTTGTCTTAATGCTTTACTGAAGCAGCAGCTGAAATTTGGCCTTTTAATAAATATTCTTCCTTAGAGCTGTAGGATGTAAAGTATAGATACACGTGGCTCAGCAGCCCCCAAATTAACTTTAAAAAGAGCATCATATTCATATTATAAATTAATTAGGTGAAAGTAAGTGAAGAGTAGTCAAACGTTGTGAGTAGTGTAAATACACCAGACATAATTTTTAATGATGTGGATAATTTTTAAAGAGAGGATATTAGAGAGTGAGTTTGTCCTGTTTTTTTTTTATCTATGCTCCATGGTATTTCAGTGAAACATCTTCACTTCTCTGTCCACAAGCAGACAGTGTGCTCCTGCAGTTTACAACAAGGTTTCAGGGCTTATTTTTCCTTACTGTGACCCTAACCTGTATGATGCTGTCTGGAATAAAAAGATTATCCACATAATATTCCCTTCTGAAATCCTTTGGGAAATATGCAAAGATACCCAGGGTTTGTGTTTAACATAGGAAAACTGCAGGAGAAAAGGAAAAGGGAAGGGGAGAAACAGGGGCAACAAAGGGACAAAATAGAACAAATAGGTACACTCAGACGCCCTCACCCACCCCCCAAGCAAACCAGTACAACACACTCCTACCAACAACCCTTGGAAGAAGACCAGCTCCTCTCACGCTCCCCCCTCTTTGAGCTCCTGTGAGGCTCTGACAAGGGATTGAGACAGCAAACCCCCTGCACCACCCCTCGCCAGAAGAAGAAGAGCCGCAGCTTCCTATTTCCCTTTCTGATATACTCCCTTGTCACATGGGAGGGAAAAAACAAGTGGGGAATACCTGAGAGATGGGCCTTTCCCTAGTTACACCTGGTTACTAGGGAAGGCCTGGATCAAAACCATCATACTACCAATAAACCAAAACCATGTTAACTGGTTCAACATACAGACACATCCAACTCTGGATGTCTGGGAGGTGGTTTCTTTTCAGGTTAACCTCTGCACTGTAGTCTGAATAAAAATAAGATGTTTGCCTGTGTAAAAAACAGTAAAGAGAACTGAACCTCTATCTGTGTTACTTTCTGAGATAAAGTCCCTGTTCAAAAGTCCTAATTGTAGAGCAGGACTAAATGGCACTCTACCTTTCTTGGTTTGTCTTCTTGGAACACATGACATGATATGGGACACATGGTTTTGAATTTATGCATAGTCCTGCCTTAGAAGGAATGCATTGTCCTATAACCCAGAAGACGTGTGAATCCACAGGATAAATGGAAAGATAGAACCTTTCAAAAGAGTGGTTGTGTTTGAGCTTTAACAAGGCCTTAGCTCATAAGTGACTGCTACTATTTGATCTTTGGTGTAAGGGTGTTTTTTCAAGATAATGATTACCTTGGAAGTTTGGGCTTTAGAACTTCCTCTTAAATATCTGTCCTAAGTAGGGGTAAAAACTCCCATCTATTTTCCATTCAAATGCATGGGTATACCCCCATTTACCATACCCCAACTGAGGACATTTTTAAACTTTTCTATGTTATCTCTATTATCCTGCTCTTTGCACATATGCAGAGCGAGAATGTTATAAAGGAAAATCATACCTTCTTCCTGTTTTATCTCTTCATTTCTTGGGACAAAAGCAAACCCTATAAGTGAAAAGCATTTTCCAAGTTCATTTGCCTAGAAAACCATTTAGATTCATGGTCAGTGCTCAACAGAACACATTTCTCTACCACCAAGTGAAGACATTAGCATATATCAATAATGAAAATGGGACAGTGATTCTGGCACTTCTTTGTGAAATGTTTTAAGGTCAGTAGTTTGGGAAAAGAAAATAAATGAAAATGACAAAATGTATTTGTGCATTCAGTGTGATCTCTGCAATGCAAAAGGGTTATAAACATGGTCTGGCTCCAGCTTTTCACAGTTGAAACTTTGCTGATAGCAGTGATGTGATATGGGGTTACACCTAGAGTAGCTCAGCAGGGTAGATATCTTAGATCTATTTACTGAAAGCTGTGACTTATATTGAGAGGCCAGTGGGTCATTTAGTACTAACTAACTGAATTCCTAATTAATTTCCTTAGCAAATAAGATAGGATCTATCTAGCTTCATTTTTATCCAGGTTGAATGTAAGCAGGTAAATTTCTCTCAGTGTTAACTGCTTTAAAGCTGCTATATTAAAATTCATATTGGTGTAAGTGGAGAAGTAGGACCATTGGCTTCAGAGAATCCAGCTGCATAGCTAAGAGTGCAAGTTAAATTTATGCAAGTCATATGTTAATTATATATGCAGTAATGTAATGCAAATGGGCATCCAGCTGCATAAAATTATATTAATAGTACTTGATAGTATTAATAGAGTCCATATGAAGGAAATACTGTGATTGATTTTATGTATTTTCATATTTTGTTTACCATTTTTAGTTAATTAAAAAAAGAAGGAAGATAAATCTACTGCAGATGTCATTATCATGTGATAATAGATTACTTAAACTGCAAGTAGCCCAATTCCTTCTATATGGTCCCTCTTTGGCACAGAACTTCTTGTTCAGCCATCCCTACAAAAAGATCTATTAACCAAAACATCTGTTGGTTGCAGTGGTCTGACGTTCTCAGCAAGGCAATGTATCATATAATTAATTAAGCCTCTGGGCCATCCTAACATCAGGTGGGTTAGGTATTTGTTTAAAGCAAGGCTTGTGCCTATTAATTTGCTGAGCTGAGGCCTAAACTGAAGAGGAGAGTAATGGAAAATACTGTATGTGATAATGTCATTCAAGACAGCAATCCTCTGGCTGCATAGAAGTGGTCCTGAGTTAAGGCCATCCAGAATATTTAGCATCCAAATGCTTTAGTTTTTCTCTTGTGCAGATAGAAAGCAGGTTTTTGTGTGTTTTTATAAAGTGCTGTATGATACATATTATGGCACAAACTGAAATGGCCTGAGAATTCCAACTACCTGTCATATAATCTCATAACATAACCCCTAAATTGTCTTAGTATTTATTGAGAGCCTAATCCTGAGGGTCTCCAACAGGATCAACTCTTAGGACAGGCTCAGTTACATGCTCATGTTGATTAATGACACTTCTCAGATACATTAAAGGCACTTGTCTTCATGCCTCAGTGAACAGCCAATGTATAATGTGAGTCACAAAACCCACTCAGGCTGCTCTCCATTATTGTTTAATTAAACAACACAGATAATTTCCAAGACTATTTCAAATATAAACATGGACTCGAATCTAAGCTCCTTTTAATCTTACGAAGAAAATACAAATGCTGAGAGAGGAATGAGATTGAAATGTGAGGAAAACAGTTTGTTCAAATAGGAATTCACCTTTTGGTTTTTTTTTTCTTCTAAATTTAGGTTGGCAAAATCATGAGCTAAGGAAACAGAGCTCTGCTCTGTCTATGGAGCAGAGTTTTTCCTCCTCCACCCCCACCTCTGATAAGTGTGAGGACACGGATTGCAGATTTTATTTTAGAAAAATCTATTCTCAGCCTCTCTGGAGATATATGAAAGTTTAAATAATTGCTCTGACATACCTGGGACAGCAGTCCCCTTCAGACATAGGGAGTCTATCCTAATAATTTAGACAATTTTAAAAATGAAAATATGTGCTAGGGTCATTGTGGTATGCAAAAACCACTCTGTTGCATAGCACCAACACAGCACCTCTGAATCTTTGGGACTTAAACAACACCTGTTGTTCATGCTACCCTTTTTAAAAAAGGGAAATGTAATTTTTATACTTTAAGGTAGAGTGGCAGAAAGGATTCTCTTTTGCTAATACTTTTTAGTGATGATAGAATTTCATAAAGGGACATTTTGACTTGAAATAAAGCAAAGTTAGGTAAGACTGGAAAGCTTTTGAAAAGCTATTTAATTTTCCATTCTCTCTGCCACTTATATGCTTAACCAAATGGCACTGTGTTTTTCAGAGGATGCCTATAAAACTCAAGTCCGAATTGATGATGAACCAGCCTATTTGGACATTCTAGACACTGCTGGACAGGTGAGTAGTTTTCCAATGAGAAACATTCAATCAGAGATCAACTCAAAGATTTTAACCTCAGATTTATGGGTCACAGAGCTAAGAGCAAGGTTCCTTATTCAAACATAAAGGTATCCATGGCAGAATAACATAGAGGAATTAACAAAGGAGAACATTAAAGGAATGATGCAGTATAACATAGTTTAACTTCCAGATCTTATCAGAAGAGACAGACAAATTTAAATGAGGAATAGACAAAAAGCTGTTTCTTTTTCACATGTGTGTAGGAACATCACAATAATGGAAAGAATAAATGCTGCCATTGATTTGTCTTCTTTCTCATTCCTGCTTTTCTATATATACTACAGGAATTTTCTGGTGTACTTGTAGAATTATTATCTTGTTACACTTCTTCTCCCACCCACATTGCATTTAAATATCAAATGCTGACCCAGAAGGAAAAGATCTTAATATCAAAAGTGTCATATGGTGTATATATACAGGTTGCCCAGAGAAGCTGTGGCTGCCCCATCCCTGGAAATGTCCAAGTCCAGGTTGCATGGGGTTTTGACAATCAAGTCCAGTGGAAGATGTCCCTGCCCATGACAGAGAGGTGGTATAAGAATATCTTTAAGGTCCCATTCAACCCAAGGGATCCTGGGATTCTGAATTTTCTCTGACAATGTGTATGTGCACGTGTGAACATCAGTCAGGGAATTAAGTTTCACATATAGTAATGAACGAGAAGTTAAATACAAGAATTTCTTCTACCTATGTAGGTATATGATAATACACAATCTTATATGTCAGGAAAGAAACAAAATCAGAATAATGCAGTCAGTGGAAGCTGGTGAGAAAAATAGTAAGGAAAACCTGGAGATTTTTAAGATTTGTTTCTAGAAGGAACCAAAACATCCATAATAGTTTTGGTTTATGGCATTTAATGACCAAGTAATGAAATGTTGTGCAGATATTTCAGAGAATCATATAATTTTTAATGTTGGAGGAGATCTTTAACATCAACAAGTCCAACCATTTCCCAGCACTGCTAAGCCCAGCACTAAATCATTTTCCCAGGTGCCACATCCATATGTCTTTTAAATTCTTTCAGGGATGGTGACTCCATCACTATCCTGAGAAGCCTGTGCCAATGATTGACAACCCTTTCAGTAAAGAAATTTTTCATGATATCCAATGTAAATCTTCCCTGTTTCCTCAGCCATTCTGTTTAATAGCAAGCCAAGACCTGTGGTAGAAGCACCACACTCTGCAGGTACATCATCCCAGACCATTGTATTGCCTGGGCTTGGCTATTGCACTTCAGTTTGATTGATTCTATCAAGTTGAATTAATACGAGAAAATATCTGTTTTAAATTTCCCTGTTGTTCCAGTGCAGGCTGTCATCACTGAAACAATTCCCAGTGTCACTGTGCTAGGAAGCTTTTCCCACTTTCCACTCCTGCTATTTTTCAGGAGCTGTCCACTCTAAGTGCCCTGGATTTAGCTGCTTGTCTTTGTAGACATCTTTGGATTTGTTAACTCTCTACTACACAGCTCCAGAATAAATCAAGACCTAATCCAACTCCCATTGAAGTCAACAGCTGAAATAGGCTCTTTCTTCACAGAGGGCTCTTTCTTCACAGAGAACTTAATGTTGCTCACTGAAATTCTGCTCTGACTTTGCTGACTCAGGATAAAAATCTGAAGCACCCAGTCATGCTGATGGTGTGTGCTCTGATGGTACCTTGCTGGGTTCTTTTACCTCTGTTTCATGTTAAATTGGAGACGGTGTTAAAGCTTCTAAATCATGTAGTGGAAATCTCATTTCTCTGGGCACCCTCGCAGTCATAAATCCTTCATCATCAACTTTGAATAATGACTTTAATCACTTCAGGAGATCAAGGAGCTAAAATTGTGATTCATCCCTAGATGGGAAACACAAGGAGTCAATAGAGAAACCAGCTGAAGTTAGTGTATTTTGTTGTTGTGCTCAAGGATATGTTTCAACAAATATTTTCTTACTTCCCTGCTGTTCCTAATTGAACATTTCAACACTGACCAAATTAATTACTAATAATTCATATAATTCTTTATTATCAATGTAGAGCTAAAAATCCACATGTGATTTCATACCTGACACTGGATAAAAATCTCTGATATTTTAACTGGTAGATATAGTTTGAAGCACTAAAAGCACAGATGGTGCGTCAGGAATACATTTATGGTTCTCAGCTTTCTGAAGTTAAAAAAACGTTCAAACAAAGTGATAATCAGAAACATTAACAAACTCTTAGTATGGTTAATCTAGTTATTAATCTTTATCTTCTCATGCATGTACGTAGACACTAGTAAATGCAATCAACTTAGGAAGAAAACTGATGTTCCATGAACTCTGGATCCATATTTTATACACCATCCTTTGTTCTTTTGTGCTCTTCCACTGTTTTCCCACTGAAGGTACAAAAAAGGCATTTTCTTAATGAAAGTTAGGGCTAGTGTAAGTACTTAATCTTCACTGAACTCACTACACCTGCTTTCACCACCTTCTAAACACCTGCCAGCTGGGTAGCCTGTCTTTGCTCACCACAATCAACTTCAGACAGAATAAGGTTATGTTTCCCTCAGTGAATTTCAAGAGCGGTTATTGCTGTTCCAGCTCCTTGTAGCTGTATTGTCCTAAACAGACCTTACTCGGGCAGTTCCTACCAAAAAGCTTGAAAACCTATTGTGCAGCAGAAAGTGAACAAAAAATTGGTGTTAGTTTTATTTTTCAGTGGCACAAATGAGTGTAGAAGAAGCTATAAATAATTCCTTTGGTTAGCTCTGAGTGATGCCTTTGGCTTTTTAGCTCGAAGTAATCATCTACATTTTAACTAAAACAAAACAAACAAATAAAAAACCAAATAAAACTGAACAGAGTGAATGTGAGATTGAAATCACGTTTACGAAATTGAGGATATTAATTTTTTAGCTTTTAACTCTCAAAACTCTCAAGGCTAGAGACAATATGACATGTGCAGTATATAGGAAAAACTTAATGGAAACCAGCAAATGCAAATGATTATCTATAAAGATAGCTTGGACTTCCTTGTTCATCCATATCGATGGCACACTTTTTGAGTAAATTTCCCTTGAAATTCACCATGTACCTCTGTCCATAGCGTTTGGAAGTGGTGTTGGTGGAGGCAGTTCTGGAATTTCCCTTTTCTAATCCAATGTTTTGTAAAACTAGTCTGCTCTTATAATATTTGATTTAAACTGACACAAACTCTTTGATTTCCAGCAAACTTATAGGTGCAAACGAAAGGACACTCAGACCGTATTCTGTGTTCAGTTCCCTTCACAATTATTCTCAGGGAGTGACAACACCCAGCTGCTCCAACTGCACACAAAAAGCCTTCATACAGAGTTGTAGAAACCTTCTGTTCGTCAATTTACGCTTTCTCATCCTCCCTCCTAACTTGAAAATATGTTGCTACTTCTGGAGTCCAGAAGTATGCTTCTTATGGACCACACACAGCAGTTATCTCTCCTACTGTATTTATAAACTGTTGACTGACACAGGAGCTTTTATTCTTGCCCCAGCTTTCCTCTGTGTGACACATTACCCAATCTCTCGTTTCAGCCCTCATGCTGAACACTGAAAGAGCAGCATAGTTCCCTGCACTGAAAACCAATCTGAGATGATTCTATGACTCTATTAAAAAAGGCAAAATTGTTTTCAGACACAAAGCAGGCACATACACAGAAATATGGATTTCTGTACCTGTCAGTGAGACAGTACATTTCAAGATTATTGCACCAATTTTTGTTTCCTAAAATGTGGGCTTTTTATGATAAATTTAGTGCACCAGTATATTTCCCAGGTGTGAGTCAGAGACTTGAAAAATTGGCCTTAAAATGTGATGGCATGCCATTTCAGGGAGATTTTCCTTTGTCTGGATCTGTGTGTGCATGAATTCATTTCCAGGCAGACACTTTTCAACCTGACAACAACTGTGCGCTCTATACTGGAATCCGTCTCTCAAATTGCTAGCAAATCACAGGACATGTTTATCCTGCCAACCTTCAGGATTATGATTCTTACCCCCTGCTTCAAGCTTTGAAGGGAACTGTATTAGTCCCAAGAGCCCTTCAGATAAACATACTTTCTCAGACTAAGCACTGTAGTCCAATGATTCACTCTGGCTGTTATCTGAGATCCTTCTCCTTATTATCTAAACGTGCTGCTCTAATCCCAAATCAATGGAAGTTAAATTTCAAAGTACACTACTGTAGCTTATCTCAAGGAAATGTAAAATGCCTTTTTGGCAGTAATTATGTCTTAATGGGCCTTTACAGCATGTTCTTATGAGGGGAAAATAATTTTAGTGCACTTCCTGCAAGGTACTGTGGTGCGTAAATGAAATCCATTTTATTTTTAAAGCATAGAGGTAGTGAAGTAAGCAGCAACCATTAACACAGTGTATTAAGTGAAGGACATTAGTTCTATTTTCTTTGTAAGTTTTTGTTGTTTCATAGACTGTTGATGACATACTTAGGAAGTCAAACCATAGCACTGAATATTTCATGTATTCTCAAGACAGATTGCTCTGTACATTCTGGGATGAACTAAAATCTCTACCTTGACTCAGTCATTTTCTTTGGCAATGGACAGATTTTGAAGAAAGATTTATTTGGCTCAGATACTGAGTGAAAAAAAACCCCAACCAACCAAACAAAAAACCCCAACCAAACATAAACTCGCATATCTTGAATTCTACATCAGGTTTCTTTCTCATAAAACTCCTTTCCTCCTGTTTCGCTGCCCCTCGCAGAGCCCAGCGCTGCCGGTCCCAGCCCAGGAGCTGCACCTGCGGCCCTGCACGTCGGCAGTGGCAGCCAAGGGGTGGGCGGCGAGGGGGGCTCCATATCGGCTGGCCGGGGCGTGCTGTTTCCACAGCAACCCCCTCCCATGCCCTCTGGACCCCTGCAGCTCCCCGGCAGCCAAGGGGGCTGGGAAGGCTGGTGTAAGTCTGTTCGAGATGGAGCGGCTGCCCCGGTGCCCTCCTGGTACCCGCTGGTACTTCAGAGAGTCCACGCTGGGCTTAGTGCTGGTTAAAAAGGAGAAAGAAATCTGCCCCTGTAAGAAGCCACTAAAGGTGGCTGCTGGACAGCCCTCACCCCTTGTAGCCTCATGACATCCCTGGAGGAAGCTGGTGGGGTATTTTGGGGAGCAGTGTTAGCCTTGGAGACCTGCCAGTTCCACATGTTTGAGCCACTGAAGGGTTGGAACTGTCAGGAATCACCCGTGGGGCCAGCAGCTGCCAAATTCCACTTTGCCATGGCACTTGGGGAAAGATGGACTTTTGTATCAGATTATGTCTATGTCCAGGCTCCCCTGTAGGAACTGGAGATTCAGGCAGGGCTGGAGAAAACCAGTCATTCCTTTTTGCAGGTGAAGCAGCTTGGCTTTTTCCCTGGGAGGGCATTGGGGTAGGGGTGGGGAGGGAAGGCAAGGGCTCAGGTGTATCTTGGGTGCAGGTGAAATCAACAGCTCCACTGAGACCCTGCAGCTGGGGCTGAGTCAGATGGGAAAAACAGAGTGCCAGAGCCTGGGACAAGTGCAGCAGATGGCTCTCCAGAGCAAGGTAAGGATGAACTGGACTTCTTTTATGTTTCTTTGAAAGGTTTTATTAGTGGAGTGCTTTTTGCAAGGTCTTGCATTTGTATCATGTTTTTTGCTGGCTGGAGAAGCCAGGGAGTGAAGGTGTGGAGCTCAGGGGCTGGTGTTGGTAAACTCTGTGGTTGATTGTCTTGGTCAAAGCAGTTCTGGTTTTGCTGTGGTGGTAGAAATTGGACATAACTACTTGGAGGACTAAGTCTAAGCAGGAGGAGCTAGAGAGGGGAGTGATTAATGCCTTGGTGTCTCTCAGGGAGTGCTGTGGGGGAAGAGTTACGGCTGAATTTTCCTTCTTCTGCTGCAGTTGTGCTGCCCCCTTGGAGAAAATGTGAAATTTATGAGTGTTCTCTGAAATGGGATTATTTTATCTCCCTTTTGCAGGGTTGCAATGAAATATGAAACTCATGGTAATGGTTTTCTATTTCTGTTACAAATCCTTTCCAAAATGGATGCATTTACTGTATGAAGTAAATGAGAAATATTGCTTGGACTTCCCAAAGGCTCCAACGCTGCAAAGCAAACTGCAGCTGTCTGTCCTTGTGTGAATTCTTTGTAGGGCCAAGACCTGAGCTGGTTTGGGGATTTCCTTTCCTCTTTTTCCAAACAGGTATAGCTTGTGAAGATATTAGTGTGAAAGGCGCTAATTTTTTGAGAGTTATTAAGATGAAAACAGTGAAATAGGAGGTCCTTGCATTACTTTAGCCTGGACAGGTGGATTGGACTTGTTGCATTTTGCTGTGGTGCCTTTCCCTGAGCTTGTCCCAGTGCTGGAGGGAACT
>JAOXXN010000364.1:3549460-3561721 GCA_026770055.1 Myrmophylax atrothorax
AACAATAAAAATATTGACAATAGCAATAATAAGATTAAACACTAATGAAAATGAAAGAGAGAGGAGAATAAAATTGAAAACAAACAAGGGATGTACAGCACAACCGCTCACAACTCTGACTGGTGCCCAGCCTCTCCCCATGCATTGATGACACCCCTGCAGGGCAATTCCCTTCAGTTTATACACTGGGAATGACAAATATCCTTTTGGTCAGTACTGGTCAACTCTTCCGGCCATGCTTCTCCTTGGCTTCATGTGCACCTGCTTGCTGGCAGAGCGTGGGATACTGAAAAGACCTTGACTTGGGTAAGCTCTGCTGAGCAACCCAAGAAAGATTAAGAAATCACTGTGTTATCAACCCAGTTCTCATAGCAAATCCAAACCCAGCACTGTATCAGCTACTAAGGAGGAAATTAACTCTATTGCAGCTGAAACCAGGACAACAACACAATTGACACTTCATTAACCAACATGAAGCAGGATGATAGTACCAAGCAAGTTTTAAGACAGAGTCCTTGGTTGTACAGAAATCACACTTTCAAGTAGACCTGTCCTCTGAGAATCTAAAATGCTAGACACTTGCGAAGAGAGGGATAAACAGCAAAGTTACAACAGCCATTGTCTAACTTACAATATGGAACTCAAAGACCTAAGGTGGTAAGACTAAGATTCACTGGGTATGTTATACTTGCACAAAAAATGCAGAGCATGATTATTCTCTCAGGAACTCTTGGAAGCACTACCACTGACTTTGGTGCAACGACTGCTAATAGGATATTATTATGGAAAGATGAAAATCATGTACCAGGCTTGTCAATGTATAACTTTATTTTTAAAAGATACAGAAATTACTCTTAATAAAATAAAATAAAATGAGCTTCTGAAAGCATTTAAAGTCTCTTAACAAGGTTTAGCCAAACTTTACATTTAGAAGAGAAGCAATCCACTATTTTGTAGATTTACAAAAGTAAGATTTTGGATTATTGACTTTTATGATTACTTGAGTTTGCTCCTTTCAATTATAAGACTAGTTACAACTTGAACAGGGACATTGTTTAGATAATGTCACCCTAGCACCAATTCTTAATGATGAAAAACAGGACCCTCAGAACTAAATTATACTTTCAAAAATCACTGAGCCCACAGGGCCTGTATAACCCTGTCCTATCAGTCCCATGTTTTGCAACCTGAGGCAAGCAATGATCTTGCTTTATTATTTTAATATGGAGGAAACAAGAAAGAAAGAAGAAAAAAAACCAGAAGGAACTATTCCTGCTATATTTAAAGGAGGAGACTGTGAAGTGACTTCAGTGAGTAAAAGCAGTAGAGATAAATATTAATGCAAAAAACCTGCTCAGAGAAACTGTGATATTTTTGTTAACTATTGAGGGTTGTTATAGTCTCATTTATTCCTTACCTGTTCATCAGACATATTTAGTTATTTTCCCCATACTTCTCTCACACCTTCAAAAGTACCTGTAATAGTTTTTTTCTTTCATCACATGTTAAACAACTTCATAAGGATTGAAATAACATGCAGAGCCCAACATATTGCATGTGCATAAAGGGCCTAGAGTAATAAAAACTTTCGGCTTGAGCTTGGACCAAAAAATGCTATTGAAGTGATGTTTCATTACTGAAAGTTCATTAGATTGGCTGCTCTCCAGTTCTTCCATTCAGTGTGGGTTTATTTCCTTCTGGATGATTTTAACTCAGTGTATTTTGTAAAAACATAGCAGACATTGGAGTGGATTTGTGCGGACTAAGAAAGAGCTGACAATTATCATAAAATACTATAACAGTTGGGGCTGGAAGGGACCTTAAAGATAATTTCATTCCTACTCCCTGCCATGGACAGTGACACCTTCCAATATCCCAGGTTGCTCCAAGCCCCATCCAGCCTGGCCTTGAACATTGCCAGGGGTGGAGCAGCCATTGCTTCTCTGGGCAACCTGTGCCAGGGCCTCCCCACCCTCATAGTAAAGAATTTCTTCCTATTATCTCATCTAACTCTGCCCTCTGTCAGTGTAAATCCATTACATTAAAGCTGTTGAACCCAGCATGGTTAAAGCCATGATCCTTCAAATTGAAAAGGAAAGCTCCAAGGAAAGTTTGACTTTTTAGGGAAAGGTGGAGTGGAGTTGCAAGACAGACCTCAGACACCTTTTAGAAATTATGGCAGTAAGGGGAATTGAACTCATGCAGAATAAATATGTTCTCCTGTTCAGAACTATTTCCTTTTTCTTCAAAGTGAGAAGTTATAGTAGTCCACATCATCTTGCTTTGAAATGCAAAATAAAGATGCCTTGTTCTAAGGGAAAGTCACAGCAAAAGTGTGCTCTGCTTCTCAGTGTAATTTTTTTTTTGACTGATAGTTATACTTTTCCCACTGTCACTTGTTGATATAGAGAAGATCAATTCACAAAACAAAAAATAAAATTAAAGAACTACAGTTATATGTTGGCAAAAAGGCATGACTGAGTTTATTATTGTATAACAGCATGTCTTTTTGTTTCCTTTATGAAGAATTTAGAGTCCAGAAAGTGAGGGTGAATATATTTCCAAATCATAACTAATTCCATAATTGGAGGAGCAATGATTTTAGCTCATGTCTGCCTCAGTCATATTAATTATTAACTAAATGCTAATTAATTAATGAATAAAAATCTTTCTGCAGGGAAAAAATATCAAAAGAATAAATCTATCACCTGAAACTGAACCTTAGTAGAAAACAATTTGCAAAAAATCCATTTCCTAAAAATGATTACATGGGCTGCTCAGCCAGTGCATTAAAAATAAATGAATGCCAATTCTGTTGACATGAAAGGGATCCATTCTTGGTTTGATGAATAGTTTGACTCACACTGCAAATATGAAAGAACATCTGAAAAATATTTTATATATAAGGTGACAGTTTTAGTTAATGCAGCTTAGAAATTTGGCTGAAGAAGAACATATACAAGATAATGTTAAGTGTACATATAATGTAAGATATATAGATACATAGTTTTAATTTAATTCCTTCTTCATTTATTTTAAGCACTGGTAGAAAAAAAATACATAGGAAGGATACTGCATGTGTCTCTCCAAGGCATAATATAGAGATCCCAGACCTTACATAAAATAAAAAAAAATTGTGAAGATAAGAAATACAGAGACAATTTGTAGGCCCAAAACAGTTTAGTTTGTTCTGTAAGGCCCTGCTAAAAACTCTAATTAGTCTTGTTTAATTACACCATGCTCAGACCTGTGTTGATAGAGACATACTGTTTCCAGTTCTGGAGCTAATTCCAAGGTTCTGAGATGGGTGTTTCTTCATTGATAGACATGCCAATAGTCAGTAGCATCAGCTGCTGCTTCTCATGACAGAATCGCGATGAGGACTGAGGGATCTTGTGAGGGAGACCACACTCCACCAGCCTTCAACTTTCAACAGGGAGGTCAGGAAAACAGATAATAGCCCTTTTTTTTTTTTTTTTTCAGGACATACTCTAAGTTTCAAACAGCTTCTGGTCTGAAAACTTCTTGAGTCAGAAGTGAAGGTTTTGTGTTTACTAGTCCTCAGTGATTTTTTTTCTCATAGGAATCCATTCAATCACTCATTCATCTTGTTTCTACCACTCATATTTGTATGCATTTCTGTCTATAATGACATTATATAAACATAATTGTTCTAACGACAAATGCAAACATAGATCAGATGACACAAACTGTATCATTGCCTTAAGAGATGATAAGACTCTTCAGAAATGTCTTTTCAAAGGGCCATTTAGGATGTATGAAATAAATATAGGCTCCAGGTTTCTCAGAAACAGAAAAAACCCTCCAATATTCATGGTATACTAAATAATAATGTATGTAGTGTAAGGTTAGAAATTGAAGATAGATAACTATATCTGAAAAAAGAGGAAACCACAACTACTTTTTGGTGGAGTGCATCAGGAAAATCTAGAAAAAAATCATCTAGTAATGAATGAAGTATTCCATGACAGAATACTTTTTCCAAGTGTTCTATTTCATGGTCAACAAACAGAGAAATTAAAAAGTATGTATTACTTTATGTTATACAGACATGATGAAGTGTAAATATGAATTTCTGGGCTGCGTGAGTGCTTTCTCTTTCACCTGAGTCCTTTCTCTCTTGTGAATATTCCAGACTTTCAGATTCCTCTTGTTTTTTTCCAGCTTTATTTTTTTACAACAGTATTTTCCTTTTAGCTGCTTGCTTCCAAGCACAACTTCCCTTGGTTCCCTACCTCCACCATATGTTCCTTTGTCATTCTTTATCATTCTTACTAATCCTCTCTTTTCATTCTCCTTATTTCCACTTTCCTATTACTCTTCTCCTGCTATTTTTGGGGGTTTTTTTGTTTTGTTGGTTGTTGTTTGTTTGTTTTAAGGCCATACACTATACTACACTGAAACTGGATGTGAAAGACAGAGAGGGGCTTGCTTTCCTCCTCTGAGAACTCCAACTGTGCAAGAGACTGGAAGGCTTTTCTATGGTTTCCCTTCACAGTTTTCTTGTACGTAGCACTGTGGGTACTGAATCGGTTCTATTCTCTTGTGAAAAGGTACTAGCCAGGGAATAGATCTTACTACTGACACCATACAAGAGAACCGAATGACACATATTGTGAGAGAAAATAATCCTCAGTGTAAGAGTATCTCTCTTTCATTCAGAGTAACAGGACAGTGGGCCATTTCCTTGAAAACCTATTTTAACTCCAATCTGTAAACACATGTTCCTATATAAGAATGAGAGGCATTCATTTTAATCCTCCAAGGAGATCAAAATGTTATCGGTTACTTGTATTATTGATGTTTTAATGCAATGTATGTCACAAAGGGTTAGCTTTTCATTTCTTATTGTCCTCCATATTATGTCATGCTTCATCACAGAATGTGCTGTCAATAGACATAGCAACAAAAGACAAGATGATGTGGTGTGACAAGATGGGCAGAGGTCACCTTGATATTACGTGATGTAGCTTTCTAGAATGAGCCAGAAATACCTTAGCCTTAATATATTTTAAATTTTCTGTTGTCATGTAACTTTATGTTGCTGAGCTACATCTTCATCCCCATATTTTTTGTGGTATGCTGAGCACTAGTCACTCTATTCTACTGAGATGTCTAAAGTATTTAGACCTTTTCATTTATAAAGATCAAGGTGCAAAAGTTCCTCTAGTGATTTAAGAGCCCTCATGAGTGTTTTTTAATGCTGTTTACAGCAAAGGTGTCAGTATCAGCCTTGTTGCAACAGTATCTCATATGGCTGTTTCCAAATACATGGAGAATTTGCATTACTCATATCTGTGATTTCCAGCTTTATTTCCATCATCTATCCAATCTTAGGATGTGGCTATTGATGTTTGGATCATGACACAATATTTTTTTAAGGATGAAAGTTATTAATTCCTTTATTTTCTTACTACTTTACAGTTCATTATTAAATGTACCTTTAGCATTTGCGTTAAATGGGGCAAAGTTATCTCTTTTTGACAACTAAGAAAGTATGAATTTAGTGAGTTATAAGCTCTAAAATAAGAAGTCAGGTTTCTTTAAAGGGGGAATAGCTGTCAGGCAGTGGTTCAATTATACATCTAAATTCAGTGGAAGTCTGGATTGCTCTTCTGTTCCATGGAAATAATCATGAGCTGGGAAGACACTTTCAAATGTTTCTTTTTATTCATTCTGCTAGAGAGACACTTGAGAGCAAAAAAGGTAAATAAAATCAAGAACCACCACTCAAAAAGCAGCCAAGGCAAAAAATATGTTTGCAGTTGTATGTTCATTGCAAGAATGGGTTAATTCTGGGCTAGTTTTTCTCTTTCTAGTTACAATCAATGTCAAGTGAATAGATGAATTTTTTCCATTTTCACTTCTCATTACAGGGTTTGTCATGAAAAGTGAGTTATCACAGGATTTTATTGCCTGATATATTTGGTGAGTTATGACTGTGCAGAGGACATTTAACCTCTTTCAATACCCTGTAACTTGCTTTTTTGACTGACTGTTCCTGGGCATGCAAGGGGGTACACAGGAATTTAGTGTGTTATTTCTTTGCATGCAAAATCGAACAAGACTCTTTTCAATGAAGAAAATAACAAAGTTAGATCACATTTAAGTACACCTCATGATCAGGAATTGTTGTCCCTGTGCAGCAATCTTGCAAATTTAAAGGAAAAACTAATGCTGCAGGTCATGTTTGCAGAGGTGTTTAGCATAGTTAAAACATTTTGCCTGTAAAAGCATTTTCTTTTACCTTGCCTGAATTCTGACCCCCAGGGTGCTGTTTCTCTGCAAAAAAATTTGTTCTTTTGCCTCTGTATTGAAAATGTTAACAAGGGTTATTATTCCTTGTAAGAAATGTTATCATTTCATGGCTTTCTGACAATGTCAAATACCACAAGGGCCATCATCTTCTCCTTTTCTTCTATTAACAGGATACTTCCCAGAACAGTATCCAGTTACAATAATCAAGAAAGAGGGTCAGTGGAAAGATAGAATATTGCAATTGTCTGTATATTTTGGTTTTTTTCCCCATATCAGCAATCTGCAGCTAGGCATATATTTAATATGTGGAGGGTGGGGAAGGCAGGGTTGATTTTACATCATAGATGTTCAAGGACCATATATTTCCTTATGCCACACATTACAGATATTGGCAACAACAGGTAATGCCTTCTGATGGTACCACCATTAATGATAAAAATGGCCATTATATTAAGACTCTCAATTTAATATAAGTCATAAATCCCTATTACATGTTGCTTATAACCAAGTTAGAGGACAGATGGGAGGAATGCTGTCCCAGAATAATTGAAGACATTGTGAAGTTGCAGAGTCATAGAAGAGTGATGGAAGCACACTGAACGAGTCAGTGCCCATGGAAGAGATCACAACCATGTTGGCTCCTCAGTAAACCCACACCTGGAATTTTATTATTTACGTAGAATCTACCAATTCTTGGAGGATGGCAAGGTGACTTTTACCTGTCTTTGCAAGTGTATATTAAAATAGTCATAACTTCCTTGTCTGTCAGAGGAACTGCAAGCTGCTACTCGAACATAAAGCACACACACATGAGAAGCACATAATGAAATAAATACATATATAGGAATTTATGTGTCTGCATATATATACACATATACATATATGAGCATGTAATTTATTTTAAAAGATGTAGTGAAGGTCACGCTCTTGTACCAGGAATGGAAAGGGGACGTCAGTGCTGAAAGAATGCATTTCTACAGTAAGGGATGAAAAACAAAGCTACATCAGGAAAGAAAAGGCCCCAAGATCTGTTCTCTGGCTTTGAGGCTGACTGCCATGGTTCAGGCAAATATGTTACATCTAATCAAGAATGGCTTTATCTGCAGAATTGACAGGTCCTCTCCACCAGCAGAACTAAGCTAATGCACTGGAGAAATCTTTCAGACACTAGACAGGCTGTTTATCTTTGAGATGTGTAGAAAACAAAAAGTAATATTTTGTTAAAGATTTGCAGATCCTTTGATGAGCTACTTAAAGAACATCAAATATGTCTGTCACCCTCACACATATCTTTGTCTTTTTTTAATGGCAGAGAGTAAATTCAGTGGATAAGTTCTGTGAGGTTGCTGATGGGATCAGTCCCATTGGCTTTACAAAAGGAAGTTCTATTTTACTGAGTAAAACTCCCAGAACTTTAATGAATCCCAAACAAGGGAACAACACAGGCAGAAAATTCAATGTGTTTTAATCAAAGGGAACAATTATCTAAATCTAATGGTAAGAAGATATGATCAGTCACCAACAATACTGCCTGCCAATTGTGCACTGTGTTGAGGTACAAACGAACCATGTGTAAAAGCTAACATATTTATCATGGAATGAGGTCTAAAATCAGATTTATGTCTAGCCAAAACATTATTCCTTACAATACAATCCATTAGCTGTGCATAAACATGTTCAAGCAATTTAGATAATGTGTGTAACAGTGGAAGAGATGATAGCACTACCCCAGGGTAAAATGATTCATAGACTGGTGTCACTCTGAGCTTCATGCCCAGATGTAAACTGACTATTCTTAATAACAAATTAATCATGGGAAAGCAAAAGGAGTTGTGAGGTGGCAATCAAAGGTGTTGTCATATTCTGAAATTCAAATACATCCATTCTGACCAATCTTAAGCAGTCCTATTGATTAGTAAAGAAATGCGTGGGAAAGAGGTGGGAGGAAGAAATTTTATTTTATTTTTATTCTTTTGCTTTGCTTTGCTTTGTTTGATATTGGAACATTGTAAATCTAATTCCATAGCAGGCAACTAGTACTGCTGAAACTCGCAATCACACCAATGGTATTAACTTGAACATGGACTATGTTATCTATAACACTAAAGAATCAGGGTAATATGCTCTGGACATCCAGAGGGTTGAGATCTAAAAGCACTATTAGCAATAGAATAGTGATTTTATTTATAGTACTATTTGTGTTTACTATTACAACAGGTAAAAGTCTTCCAAAAATTAATTTTTGAGGGAATAAAAGAGTTATACATCCCCTTGATTTAAAGTGCATCTACTTCAAAATCATCTAAGCTCCTTTTGAGAGAGTGTACATGAACTGGTTTTAGAAAGATCCATTGGTCAGACTGCCTTATTTCCACAGCAGTAAGTCTATAATTTTTATGGGAAAGAGCTTCCTAATCCAGTTCTAAATTGCCAAAAACATAATTCTTCTATGCAACTATTTTTGAATTCTGTTTTTGATTCTGGCAAACCACACACTTAGGAATGAATCCTAGGATCCCAAGGAATAGTTAAACATTTTCTGTACAAAAATTCATGTACTGTCTATAGAAAACATATCACAGAAATAATTTTCATCAACATCCTTATACTGTAGGAGAAATAGCGTACATGTGTGAAGCTGTGGTAAATGTGTTTTATATTATATAGCTGACTGACTGCTGTCTGTCAGTGAATGTAAATGAGACTCTGAAAATTAAAAGTGTGGAATATTTTCTGAAAGATTAAGTGCAACTCTGAATGACTGTTCATGACTGATTCACTACCAGTGATCAGGGGGTAATACTAAATTATTTTTTTGCAGTTATGTATTCATCAAGGGCCAGATTCAAGACTGTTGGATTCAGTAAAAGAGTTTCTTTTTGCCCTTCACCAGATATTTCACTGCACTTTGGTTTAGGCCCCTGAAATTTTCTATCCCAAATCAACAGGATTTTCATCATCTTAATAAAATCTCTCAAGTTCAGAGCCTTACTTGTCTCTTTTCTGCTGTTCTGCCAAAGAAACAATGTTTTTATTTGGCTGATCTCAAAACAGCAAAGGGGAGCATGTTTATTTTCACAAGCACCATGCAAAATTTGTAGAGATTCTTTGGGAATGTTGTCAATCCATATGCTAGTAAAATGGAATTGCACTGAAGCTGATCACTAAGCAACTGTGTTGTAACCAGGTCACTTACTCCAGTTCTGTAAGAAGGATTTAAAACAGAAAGGTGATGCATTATATTGTGGAAACTTCTCAAATCCCAAAGTTTGGCTCCTATATTGGAAATTCAAAGCAAAAAAATAATATTTTTTCTCACATTTCTTAGACAATTGCACAGTAGACTGTAATGTTTATTGATCACCATTCTTTATCACTTTCCACTGACCGTTTATGTCCATAGTTATGCCTAAGGACTATTGATTGGGTAGTAATTACCCTCTAATGTAGGTCAGCTAAGGTCATCAGTACCAACTTACCCTTCTTGATTTTTGTTAATTTAGTTTATTGGGATTTTGTTTTTCTCATTTTCAGTTTTGGAATTGATTTCCTTTTTTCTGCCTTTTTACATGCCATGCAATATTTAAGTTGTTTACAAGCTGCTAAGAAACTTCAACTTTGTAAGTCTTGTAAGGAATATTTATTTCCAGTGTAGCTATTGCTAGTCTTCAAATACACAATATACATTTTTCTGGGTAAAATCTAAAAAGCAAACAATTACTGTAAAAAATACAGCAAACTCAGAAAGTTTGGGGTTTTTATTTGTTTCCCTTTGGGACCAGTGATAGACTGGAACTCAGATTCCATCTCCTCTTCAGAATACACAATTAATTCACCTTCTTGTAGAAGCTGCTGAAGTGTGTGTGTGGTGGTAGCATGATTGGAGACATTGCTCAGAAATTTAACTCTTACAGTCACAATTACTGAGCCAGCATAAGGTGTGGGAGCATTTATTTACTACTGAAGTGTGGGTCTACAATGAGTTATTGCACTCTGCAAGCAAATAATTAGAGATGAAGCCATGAGATGGGGATATTATTTGTTACACTTGTATACTATGTCTGAAATTGAATCTTGAGTAGTTCCAGACAGAGGTCATATCTTTCAATTCACTTTTGCGGAACCAAACATACCAGGGAGCTGATCCTCACTGAGTTTGTCTTTGAGATGACACAGTCACAGAAGGTATAAGCAGTATAGGATAAGCAGTAATAGGGTTTATTCAGTCACTGAGTTGCAACAAAGGTGAGTGACATACAAGCAGATAATTTTGAAGGCGGGAAAGCTAATCAGATAATATGTTGCTTTCTACAGACTTCTATGTTTAAGTCAGTTTTCATGACCACACATACAGAGATATTTGCGTTTCATGACACGCTCATATCTCAAAGATGACTATAACTGCCTGAATCTCCCCCAAAATATTTTTTTTCTTTGCATAAAGTGCAGAATTTTTTGTCCTCTGAATTGTCTTTTATCTAACTCTGTGTTATGGATATGTTCGCATTTTCCATACCAAATTTGGATTCTAGTTGCCTCCTTCTCTAGGCAGTTCAGAGCAGTAACACTGGTGGCTTAAAGAGTGACTAAGCAGTTGGGAACATTGAATCCTACTCTGTGAATTAGACGTCCCACTTCTAAAACTGGACCTTGTAGAAGATATCTGACTGCCACACAGGGAAGAATTAAGCATAATTTTGTCAGTAAGGATACTAAAATGCCATAAGGGATACAAACTCAAAAGTTTGCAGAAAATGTGTAGAAACATGTTAGGCTCTAGAGTCTTTGATAAATGTAAAATGAGTGTCATAAAGCATTTTGTTCATTTCAGGCTCTACAGGCTTCAGAGCTGTACTGATTTGTCTCTGAAAGGCTGAAATTCCCCATGGCTGTTGTTCATGCTGACCTTTATATTGGCTCATTGTCCATACTTGACATGGGTCAGGTAGACAAAAAACTGCTTTCCTGTTGTCACTCAATCTGAGTCCTTTCTAATTTATCCTTTAAGACCATGTCATGCCTTTTGTGAATCTTTTGAACATGACAAATCATATGAGAATGTGCTTCTTGAGGGAGGTCAAAATGTCATGTTCTCCTTTATAGAACCTTTGAAAACCACTCAAAGTATTTGCATAGGTTACTATGTACAGAAGGAAGCAAAACTAATCCTGGTGCCTTAGATGTTCATATAGCTCAGTTATCCTAGTCCTAAATTAAACTGTCTTTAATTTGCCTCTCTTAAGAAAGTTTTGCCATGAAACAGCTATGCATGAGAAGCCACTTTCCTGATCCCCTGGGTGAGTAGCTACACAGTCAGACATGGACAGACAATTTTAGCTGGTAGAAAAACAACCAAACTCCCCTTTGAAGAGCACATTAACTTGAAATTTTGCCCACAGCTACATGTTTTCTAGACCAGAAATGATGTTAGTCTTCCTATTGCAGAGAAAGAACAGAATTAGTGCATGACTCCTTTCATTAGCTATCTGAATATGCCTTGTGTGCTGTTACGTAACAGCGTCCTGTGAAAACAAACTAAACATGCCTATGGGACATTTTGCAGAAAATAAAATGATTTCTTGTGTTAAATACTTGGGCCAGAGGTAACACATTGTTCAGTGTGGCATGGTACAATCAGACTTTTCTATTTTGTCCAACAGTTACATGCTGCTACTTACAATATAGTTTCAGGACTTGATGAGCTTTAAAGTGATTAGCCCTCAAAAGAAAAAAAAAACCAAAAACAAAACAAAAAAACAAGAAACTTTAGAAATGTAGATTAAAAAAGGACAGAAAGGGGGCACAGATGAATAATCACATGCAGTTAGTTTCACTGCATTATCTTATGGTGTCTTAAATTACCTTACAGTGCTATCATATTAAGCACTGCTAAAAAACTGCCAATATTAAAATACCCAAGGTGGAATTCATGCCACTACACTTAAGGTTAGAAATAATTTTCTAAACATTTTTTTTTGTTTG
>JAOXXN010000364.1:3565214-3582228 GCA_026770055.1 Myrmophylax atrothorax
GAACTTGGACGGTGACAGTGAAGTGCTCGGGACTAGAACCTACAGCCCCCGGTATTCCCAGGAGGTCTCCCATCCAAATACTAACCGGGGCTGACCCTGCTTAGCTTCCGAGATCTGACGGGATCGGGTGTCAGGGAGGCATTTAACTGCCGGCAAATTAAGTCCTACAATAAAAGCATATATTTTTTTTAGAAAAATTGGAATTTACCCTTGGAAGCACATAAGTTAGTACCTTCCATCACCAAATATCTCCACCCATGAGTGTACAACCTCAAGCACTGCTATAGAGCCAGACTGAGCAGTGATAATAGCAATTTAAAACCCTTAGGTGAAGAGAAAATATAGAAGGAGGGAAACCATAAGGGGGAGAAATAGTTTTAACAGCTACATATCTGTATATCTGGATACTGACCAAAACATATTTTGACCTTTTTCTACTTTTAATTTGTTTCTTTTTAAAAAAAAAAAAAAAACCAAAAACCAAAACAAGTGGAAAACATTCTTTTCTTTTGCTTTATTCTATTTGACAGCTGCATATAACTTACAGAGAGTTCCTACAATAATTTACAAACTTTTACGTCTTTGTGTTTGGTTTTTTGATTTTATATCTAGCTCATATATTACTGGGTACTTTCTAAGTACTTAAAAATTCTGCAACTGTGATTTTACAAAATGAGACTTTAATCCAGCCTTGCAATATCCTGATAGTTTTCCTTTGCTTCATGGAAAACAAATGACAAGAAAAGTGGAGTTGCTAGAGAGCAGTGCTGCAAAGTGCTGAGCTAATGCAAACTTATTTACGTAAAATAAAGGGTGAAGAGAGATTCAGTGAAGTCAAAAGTCATACATAAGAGGTAACAGGATTCAGAACTGACTTGAGCAAGATAAATAGTGGCATTAAGCATAGAATGCACAGAGGGATTTTCTAAGAGAAAAGCAATATTAAGTATTTTTTTATAAAATAAACTTTTTGTTCTCATCTTAGTATTTTCTCTCTCACTGATAACAATAAAAAGAGTGGGAAAGCTTATGCAATAGTCCTTTGAAAATGTCAGTGTCTTGTGTACAGTTAGTTCAACCTTTTTTTAATCTCATCTCCTGTTTGACTCCTTGGAGTATGACTCTGTAAATTCTCAAGGGAAGGGACCACTGATTTACTCTGTGTGTAAAGTGGCCAGCACAGGTTGAAAAACTCAAGCAAATTGTGCAGCTGAACTTTGCTGTTAGCTCTTGTGTTGGGCTTCATCAGTAAACACAGTCACGAGAAAGCTATGAAAATACAAACTATTAATTTCAGAGAAAATGCTTTTTGAGATATTTTCATCCTGTTACTTCAATTGACATCACCAGGATTTTCTCTGGGATGTTGCACATGCTGCTGGAAACCAGGTTACCTTCCATATTTTGTGCATTTGTGTGACTGCCATGTGTAATTCACTGTTTGTATCTGAACCACTGTTTTGTTTTATACAGCCAAATTAAACTGAATCTGTCAAAGCTATACATCCCTGTAATCTCTACAGAAATGAACCGACATTCATGACACTTACTACTGCAGTAAATTAGCAAGATTAATGGGAGATTTCCTCTTACCCTGTGAACCCAAAAATCCATCTCTTTGTTCACACTAGATTAGTTTTATGTTTTACAAGTGGCCCATTCCTCATTTTACATTCTTCAAAGATTATGAATAATACCAGACTGTAAATTTCCAATGCAGCACTCCAGTAGGATGCTCTCTGCAATTCTGATTTCAAGACTACCTTGAGATTTGAAAACTTATCTTCATCCAAATATGCACTGGTCTCTGGTGCTGCCTATATTTGCCCTGTATCTTCAGATTCACAGCACATTTACTTTGAAAAACATCTTCATACAAATAGAACTCGGAACATGGGAACCACTTTAGCCCAGGAGGCTTAAGTCTTGTTGCTCCTGTGGAAAATTCCTGTGACTTCTCTGTGTCCAGATAAAGCTGAAGTATGTTTTTTCTCACCTGGAAGAAAAAAATAAAATATTATGAAGATGTTTTTCCTTTGGCAAACTATGGTTGCCATGACTTAATACTTTAGGTATGTGGAATTTACTGTTCCAAACTGTATTAAAAGCTACTATAGGATGTGTTTCTTTTTGAATAGATGACTAACTTAATTAAAAAAAAAATTGTACTCCTGGAATCATAAAATCATGGAATCACTTCTTAAGGCTTGGAGGGACCTCTGAAGGTCATGAAGACCAACACCCATGTTCAAAGCAGAGTCAACTAGTGCAGGTTAATCTGGGTTGGGTCCAGTTTTGAACATCTCCAAGGACACAGAATCCACAACATCTCTGGGCAGTGTGTTCTACTATCTGACAACCCTCAGAGTAAAAAAAAAAATCATTGAATCACAGAATCATTAAGGTAGAAAAAGATCATCAAGTCCATTTCGTCCTGTCCCCAAGTAAATTTGATTCTGATTCAGATAAATAATAATATGTTCAGATGCAGATCAAGGTGTAAGAAAGCTAGTTTTTCAATGGTTGGTGTGTATTTTATTTGAAAGCAAATTTGATAACTTTCCTTCATCACTCCAGATAATGTTCTAATTCCAGTTTGGTATAGAATGATATTGGAAGATTATAGAATGAGAAAACATAATAATTTTAGGTGTAAAACCCATGCCAAATCCCTACTGTAACATCTGAGTGGAATTCAATCTAGTTTATGTTCTACACTTGTTTTTGTTACAAGATAACACGTCAGAGAAAAAAACTTGAAATTTAGTAATAGTTCCAATACATGTGTAAACTATGAATGTATGCGGCAGAAGCATAAATATGATAAGATCAATAGGAATATAATGCCAAAGGGGCAAGAAAGACATCTTTGTCTTATTTTATGGACGCAGAACAGCATCACCATAAAAGTTAATTTCACAGCATCAGTAGAATAAAATTAAAATATTTTTCATTTGGTAAAAGTGTCTTCAGTAAATCTGCAAAGTAAATTTCTAGTAAACTTCTAGTCTAATATATTCTGATACAGGTCAAGATAATTGCATATATTATTTTAACTTCTTCCATTGTTTAAATAGCCCCAGAAGCATATTTGTGTTATACTCTCATTTTTTTCCCCTCATGCCACAAATATTACGAGATCTATACCCTTTTCCTAGGGGCTACACATTAGATGAAGAATACTGAGGGATAATTATAAGTGAAAAGGGAGGATTGGAACGCTAAAAGAAAAGGCAGTAATATACTTGAATTTCACTATGAATTTAGGGACTCAGTAAACATAATGACATTAAAAATATTTGCAGTATAAAATCCTCAAAACTACCCTTTAAAAAAACCCAAAACACAACCTTTTCTAATTTTTATTTTTTCCTTCCTTTCCCAAATGTTCCCAAATCTTCCCTTCCCCTTCCCCTCACAAACCTTCCCCTCCCAAACCTTCCCTTTCCTTTCCCCTTCATCTAATGAGATGTGTTCCAGAAACGTGAGCAGAATTCCCTTTTTCAGCCTTAATGATCTGAGAAATGCAAAGCCAGTTATTTATGATCTTGATGAGGAAATTTGATTCGATATTTCATAATATAATGACAGAATTTTTGTGAGTGTTCATAAAGGTATAAATAGAGATGAACTTCAGCCTACATTAGATCAGTTTTTCGATAATTATATGCAATTAAGAATGAGGTCACTGTGGCTTCCTCACTAGTACAAAGGAATCTTGGGTCCTTCAAAGAGCATTTAAGATGTAAGGTGGACTGACTGTTACCTGTTATTAACCATATAGGCAGCAAAAAATGATTATATCATTATCTCAGTGTGCTGGTTTAAAGGTAAACTAGCAGGAGAAACGAACCCAGCACAAAAGAGACTACAAGTCAGAGTTACAATTTAATAAAAATATTACAATAAATGCAATGATACAAAGAGAAAATGGTTTTAACCCACAAAACACAGAAGTATAACCCAGCACCCAGCAGTGCAAACTCAATGGTGTTCATTAGTCCCTGTGTTGAGCCCACATGGCTCCTCTGAGTCCAAAGTAAAAAGAAGGGTGCAGATGATAGTCGCAGTCTGGTCGAGAGTGGTGGTCGCAGTCTTGTCAAAGTTCTGGTCTTCCTCTGGATCCAATGAGTGGTAACAGAAATCCTAAAATCCCAAGATTATATACCCTCAGGTTCAGGTGGGAGCACCCAGTACCTCACCAGGGTGGTGAGTTCCACAATGGGTGATCTGACTTTGTGAGTCATGGGGTATTTTGGAATTGTTGCTGTCCCATTAGCAGCCACATCCCCTCAGGCTGGGTGTGAAGGTACTAATGACTTCATGGGGGGGGGAGTTATCACAGCTCTTATCTCACAGGCTTCTTTAACACCCAGCTTACATTCTGAGGGGTCGGGTGTGCCCTGGGCAGCTGCTGCAAATGGTCCACTGTTAACAGTTCGTGAGAGATTATTTAGAGGGTGAAGAATACACAGCTTTGGGCACACGGTGGTCCTGGTTGCTGAACCAGGACACTGCAGTACTGTGTCTGTTTAGGGCTTTACAGTACAAGAAATACCTTGATGTACTGGAGTGAGTTCACCAGAAATCCCTGAGATGGTCTTGGGGATGGAGCACAAAAGAATAACAGAAGGGGTGAGAGATATCTGAGCTCATGGCTTTCTTGAGCCTGATGAATTGAAGGGAATCTCCATCTTAGATTGAAGACAAAACCAGAGTTTTCTTGGAGATACACAGTAAAATCATGAGAAGAAATAAAAAAAAAATTGCAGCACAAAAATATGTTCAATTATGAAAGGTTTTTTTTGTTTTGTTCACTCTGAGAATGTTTAAACAGTGGTAGAAGGACTGAGAAGGGCTGTGAGATTTCCTTCCTTTGAAGAGTTCAAAACTTGGCTGAAAATGTCATGAGTGATCTGCTTCAGGTGGACCCATTATGAGCAGGAGTTTGCACTAGATGATGTACAGAGATCTCTTCCTTCCTAAATGATGCAATGATTCTCTTATTTCTATACATCTTTTAGCAGAAAATATTTAATTTCACCTTGAAAAATTTGTGCCAACCATAACAACTACCTCTTCTTTCTATAATGGGATCTACAGTTACTTTTCCACATATTTTTCTCAAAGATATCATACCTAGCCTCTTATTATTATTCCTTCCATCACATAGAACAAAACCTTACCACAGCTATTTGTTGTTTCCTAAACCATTTGATACCATTCATTTTAATTCTACAGGTAAAAAAATATTTGGGTGATAACATGTCCTGAATTGCTACTGACAGTACTTGCTAAGGCCTCAAGCACTTTCTGTTTTTCACCAGCTGCTGCTTTTAGTACCAGCAATTTTATTCCCCCAAACCTATGCTTATCTATATATTTAAGAAAATAAAAAACCAGCCATTAGGAAATAGTAAGCAAGCTTCCTGAGAGAAATCAAATGAGTTATTGTCTGTCTTTGTCATTTTTATACCTGGGTGGATGGGTAAGGCTGTTACAAGTTTGCCAATGACACTGAGCCCTGTAGTGTGATCACTCTCTGGAGGGAAGGGATGGGCCATTCAGAGGGACCTGGAAAGGTAGAAGAGGTGGGACTACAGGAAACTCATGAAGTTCAACAAAGGCAAGCACCAGGTCTTGCATGTGAGTGGGGGCAACCCCAATCACAAGCACAGGCTGGGCAGAGAATCGACTGAGAGCAGTCCTGAGGAGAAGGACTTGGGGGTGCTGGTGCATGAGAAGCTCAACTTGATCCAGCAATGTGTTCTAGTCACCCAGGAATCCCCGATGTCCTGGGCTACATGAAAAGAAATGTGATCAGCAGGTTGAAGGAGGTGATTCTCCTGTCCTACTCCACTCTGTGGAGAAGCCCTCTGGAGAACTGTGTCCAGCTCTGGGGATCCCAGGATAAGAAGGATGTGGAGCTGCTGGATGCTGTTAGAAATTGTGGCTGCACCACCTGGCCAGGTGGGGTGGGGATTTGAGCAACCAGATCTAGTGGAAGATGTCTCTGCACATGGCAAGGGAATTGAAAGAGATGATCTTTAATGTCTTTTCCAATACAAACCATTCTATGATAATCCTGCCAATTCCCCTCCATAATCTGAGCTGTGGAGTTGCTCATTCAGGCATGGATGTGAATCTGCATAAGTTCCAGATTTACATACCAGCTACTGTCATTATCAGTGATAAAATACTGTTAATATTAAATCAGTCAGATCAAATCATTCCTAAGAAACAGTATCTTTCTTCTCACCAGCCCTTAATACACTCTATGTTTTAATGTTTTATTTTCCTACACAGTATTATTAATGCATTTATTACAAGTTCTGTTTCCTTTCTTTTATTTTCAATCTTTCTTTTTGTTTTTAATCTTATGTCTGGAGGAATGCAGAAGCAGCAGTCCACCTGGCTGCTTGTACCCAAGATTAGGCTCCAACATTTTTATCTCTAAAAATTTCTGAAAAACCTTGAGAAAAGACAGGAGTACCACCTGGATTGTGGCATCTGTGCCACACACGCTGTATTTACACCTTTTCACCATCACTTCCAGAGACTGGCCAGACCACAGGTTCCACTATATTATCCCACTGAAACATGAGAAATAAATAAATGTCAGAAACCATTTCTAATCTGTAGAGGAGCTGATGCTAAATACCTCCCAGTACTGAGGGGACTCTCTAGAACAGTGTTTTGTCAGCATTCATATCCACGTTTTGCTGTAAGGCCAACCTTTCTGCCAGATATATTGGAAAGGCTCGGATCTGATGCCAGCAGCATTTCTTGTGTATGTGTTTATTGGTGTAGATGCACTTTCACACATGCTTCTGGATAGACTTAGCTACAGCTTTATCAGTGGTGGAATGAAAAGTCTATTAGTCTGTATAAGAATGTGAGTTGTAATCACAATGTTGGCTCACAGGATATGTTATTGGAGAAGCTTTTATACATCAAGGGTATCTGCATAATTGGAAGGATACATCATGGATAGAAGAGGTTAAACAGATGCTTCTAGCAAGGAATTTATTTTATTCTGTTTGCTAAGAGTCTGTTTTGTCATTCTAGCCCCAAGCTAGCATAATAAAGAATCTCTCTTCCTTCCCTCTGCCATCCTTCCACCTTCACTCTTCTGCTTCTCTCATCTCACTTTACTATGTCCTTCTCTTTGTGTCAGTAAATAAGAAGAGGTATCCCTGTTTGGCTTTAGCAAAAAAAAAGCCCAAACAAGCAAACCAAACCAAAAGACCAAAAAAACCCCAACCAACCAACCAACCAACCAACGAACCAACCAACAAATAAACAAACAAACAAACACAACAACCAAAATCTGTAGGAAAAAACCTCTTCTGATAAACTCTCAAGCACCACTGTTGCTTAAGTTTCTCTTAATAAAGTATCCAATATATCTTGGAGATACAAGCAAGAAAGTACACTGAGTTAAGATTCTACCAGCAGTCAGCTGTTATTTTGCTTACTTTAAGGTGTTCAGTCTTCTATGTATGTATGTATGTATGGCCAGACTTGGTGAATGAAGATTTGGGACAGGCTCTCCCCATGTGGGTGTGGCCCTTCCGCCTGCACAGTGGATTTTTTAGGTGAGGCACAGCGTGCGCAGAACTGGCCCCACTGTTTAAGTCCTAAGGGTTCATTTGCCATGGCGAGCAAGCTTGGACAGTGACAGTGAAGTCCTCAGGACTGTCTACGGCACCTGGTACTAACCAGGGCTGACCCTGCTCAGCATCCGAGATCTGATAGGATTGGGTGGCAGGGAGGCATTGAACTGCCAGGGGACGGTCCGCACAGAGACTCGAACTCAGGACCTTGGGATTCAGAGACCAGAGTGCTCTCCATTACACCACGGGACCTCCCACTCTGTCTTCTAATGACAAATCAAAGCCCATAGGGAGAAAACATGGAAGGGTTATCCAAAGAAGTGATCCCCAAACAGGGAGCTTGCCAACAGGACAAGGTAACCATAGATATATGAACAATTTACCATGGAAACCAACCAAGCCCATGTTCTTAGCCTGCGGTAACAATGAGGTAATTTGAGCAAGGTTAGAAGGCAGTAAGAGAGCTTCTTATGTCTAATTAGCTAAATATGTTCTTATACCCCTTCCTGCTGGCCATTGGCCATTTAAGATTTTTAATTTTTCTTCCTCCACACATTCATTTCGCATTGTTTTTGCTTTCATACACAGTTCTTCACACCCGAGTTTCTATTATGCACTGTCCACAGTGGTGGATCACATCACATGATGGAGTTAAGTGAGTGCTTCTTATGCAGCTGTCACTTCTGCTTTGAGGTTCCTGTGTCATGGGCCTCTCACTTTCAATGTTCTGCTGACCAAGAAGAGATGAGCTCTCCTTTCAGCGCGTTAGAAAAGGGCTGAAAAGGAAGCTTCCATAAAGCTACCATTACAATTTCAATCAATTCATATTTTTCAAAAGTGTGATACTTTGCCTGAATTAATATTGACATGGGGAAGATCAATGCTATTAGTTTTATAAAGACACTTTGCAATATTTCCTGTAATTAGATTGTTTGACAAACCTTCATAATAAACTCCAAAATTACTAAATCCTCAAAATTAATTACATGTTACAGGAAAAACAACTACAATGGTGCACCACTCCCATTTTCTGACATAACATCCCTCTCTTGTTGCATCCAGTAACTTTTGCTTTAAAAAGTAACTCAAGTAAAGGATGGAAAGGTGAAACATTATTTTGTAAATTGTGCATAAAACACTTTGATACCTCATGTATTCCCACCTGTGCTTACTTCAGCAGATGACTTTTGAAAAAAAAAAATTCCATTGCAGTCCAAATCTTTATAAATACATTAAAAATTTGTCCTCTGCCTCCCTTCTGTCAAACACTCACTTCAGCAACCTGGACAGAATCCTTGAATCCCAGCAGATGACAATTGCATGGAGATGAAAGGAGGAAGGAGAAATTTCTTGCATTTTTTTTTTTCAATGCCAGAAATTTAGGATGGTGTTCCCTGCAATCTGAGACTAAGATGTTTAGATGTAAAAACTGTACACCAGGATATATGTGTGCTGCACTCTATGTGGTGTGAAACTATGTGTAGTGTCAGGACAAAGAACCCTGTTTAGTGCATTTGGAACATATTTTTTTGACCTTTCTATCTGAGTGTTGGAAACTCATGTTCAGCTTAAGCAAATGGGAACTTTCAGAGCTTAATTACAGTCATCTGATTGTCTGTCTAAAAATGAGACAATTAACTAAACAAAAGCTTTGGTTACTTTGGCTCAGAAGATTACTTCAGTTCTCTGAACCACTGATGTTTTTGCTTGGTTGTATGGTGGGGTTTTTTTTGGTTCATCTACAGTTCTTGTTTGTGGTCCTGTGTACAAACATGCAGAAATAAAAATATATCTGTTTCTGCCTTTTCCTTCTGTATTTAGCTCTCCAGATTTCTTTATGGTTTCCTTTGAGTTTCTTGAACTGCATTTCCCAATCTTCAGCAGGTACATAAGGAAAATAGAACACTGAAAGCAGTGTCTTGGTATTCCCTCCTCACTGTCTCCTGCTTTATTATTTTCTCATGCCAATTGAGTGTTTCAGAACAAATTGTTGCTGTTACAGTATTACTCCCCTCTTCAAAGAAACATAATATCAGGGAAATTTGTTTACCTTACCAAGAATTAAGTTATTCACTCAGTCCCCAGTCTGCTTAGTGCCTGTGTTCTGATGAAGAAATGAAGTCAAGTGACTAGTGGAAATTCAATGTCTGATACATTGCTGAAAGTAGCCTACATCAGTCTGCAGACAGATAAAAGATATGGGGGTAGGCTGTACTGGACTGACAGTGAACTTGTGCTCACAAAGCTGTAGAAGTCACTAACAAATAGTGAAATAAGTATTCAATACTATTAACTTTCTATATGCTTAAAAAGAAGTCTAAAATGTACATTTTCAGCTTCTTACATGTGTTTGGTTGGGGTTTTTTTTAGCTAACCATCTGCTGTTATCAGATGAGAATTAATTTATTTGTTGCTTAAAAAATTGAAAAGATTCTCCTTTCTTGTGAACATAAAAGTGCAATTCCAGGATGTTTTTTTTTTCCCCCATTAAAAAGCCTTGATCTTCTCCAACAGATGTCCAAGTAAAACTGATGTAGAAACACCAGATTTTGCAACAGTCTTATGGCCATCTATGTCTTCAGCTGAGCATTGCAATCAAAGTACCTTTAAAGATGATGGACAATTTAGAAAATTGTCAGATCTCTGAAAAATGCTTTGAGCAATTGACCTGTACTTATTCATCTTGAAGACTGATGTTAAGGGTTTAACACTTCCACATGGTCTTCAAATTAGACCCAGAGCTATTGCTGACTGATACAGGATCATGTGGCTTTGAGTATCCAATTCAGTCAGATCCTGAGGCCATCTCTCCAGAAACATTTCCTGATGTAAAGATGCTTTAGCCACTCATCAGTCTTGCTTTTGACAAGACAAAGTCAAAGCATTGCAGTTTTTAGTAGAGAACAGCTTCAAAGCCTAAGCTGCAGACAGCACCCTGATTTCAGAGTTATTCTTATAAGAAGTGAGACACTGATTAGTTATTCAGCATTGTATCTGTGAAATAATGAAGTAACATTATCATAAGTTGGAAACAATACACCAAAACATGTGCTTTTCTTGCTTTGCAACTAAGCAGCTGCATGGAGAATGTTTCTCATTATTCCAGACATTTGCCCAAAGCAGGAATGGAATTACCTTGAGGAATAGCTTCTGTGTTGCAAGAATACTGAAGATCCAAAATGTGGAAAAATAATAAAATTACTAAAAGTAGAGAAAGGCTAGACAGATATTAGTGATGAGCAGTAATATGCATAACAAAAGATGCTAAAAATCTGCAGAAATTATTCAAGCATTAATTAGCACCTAATGCAGAATTTTGTCATGTGAAAAAAATATGAGACAGATGTATTTAATGAAATAGCTAGTACTAGCTTAGAGTTTTCATGTAAGAGGACAGAAATCACTATACCAGTCACAGAAAATGTGAGTCTAATCTAACAGTGGTCAACAGTGAACTGCACAAGAACAAGTGTTTGATGATGCTCCCTCAGATAACTTCCACAAGCTCCAACAATTTGCAGTTCTCTTGGATCAAATGAGAGTGTGTTTCTTCCTGGCTCAGAATAGACTTTGAACTGTATTTCATGTCACACCTTAGTGACTAACCTGGTGAATATATAATTTCAGAAAGATCAGTCTCTCTAGGTTTGTCTAGAAATTAGTTTTTTGTCAACACTCATAAACAGATTTACTGTAAAAAAATGAGCAAATTAATTTTGCAAACGCACACTCTCCACCCTCCATTCCCTAAAAAAAGAACACAAAGCTCTTCACAGAAGTGCCAGACAGTCCTATAATTTCCTTCGTTGCTAAAACTGCATTTTCCTTCCTGTCCATTCTTTTCTTCCTAAAGCAAAGTCCAGGTTAAGAGAGGAAGGGAAGAAATATCTGAGCCTCTGTAATGTGAGTTCCTTCAGAAACTGGAGCAGTTGAGGACATGAGATGTGTATTGTTGTGCCATGTGCTATTTCCATGGCATCCAGTCCCTCCAGGGCATAAATTCACACAGTAAAACCTCATGTTCTTGTCTCAGCCTGTTAATCCTCCCTACATCCATGACCATTCGTGCTAGATCCCTTTCTGGTCACAAAAAATGCTTAAGTATGAAACCAGTAAAAAAAGAGTGGAAAGACCAGAAAGAAAACACAGAAAAGTCTTATAAGACGTGTAACTTTGAGGCAGGAGAAGGAGGAACAGAACTAATTGCAATACCTTCAAGATAGTGATTAATTCTATGTCAGCTTTTATCTTGTCTGGCCTTGTAATCTAGAAACCTAGCAAAGCTGAGCCTGCAGAATTGCCTGCCATGAAGTCAGAGTGAATTTTGTTCAACTAATTACTCCTGAAGAGTTCCAAATGGATTTAAGAGTAATGGTGTTGACATGAAATTCATGAAAGAGGTGTGCTTCCCCAGGGACTGAGGGGAAAAGTAAGGTGCACTTGTTTGGTTGAATGAAAAATGCTGGTTTGTATCAGTGAAAACTAGTTGTGAATTCTAGTGGAATCCTGGCCAAATCAAATCTCTAACTGTACTGCATATGTTTGGGAAAGGGATCATATAAGAAGGTTACAATGTCTAGGTTTGCAGAAGTAAAAGTTTCAACATTAATTTTGAAGCAATAATTCACATTAAAATTAACTTGAAAATCTGAAACAGAGAAGAATATTTGATGTTGAGTCAGATGGAAACTGGAGGGTTTAACATCAAGGATTTTTGTTTAACTTTTACATTTAGTGTGCATTTGTTTGCACTGAAACAAAGTCATGCCAAATCTCTGGTCACACTTGTCATACTGCTTTCTCACAAACTCTGGTCTTCAACATTTTTTTTTTTTCAGCTTAAGTTAAGTTTGAGTTGATCTTGGTTTTTCTTCCCTTCTTTCAGAAGTGTCATTGCTCAGTGGCAAGAATATGATAGGCAGTTTATAAGTGCAAAGATCTAAAGAAAATGAAGAAGGGTAAAAGGCCTTGGAACACTTTTTTATCTTTTTAAAAAATATTCCATGACATGTATGATATGAACAAATAACAACAGTGCTGCCTGTCTCAAGAAGACAGAAAGATTGATTTTTCCCGTTTTATCTTGTTCTGCTCATGTTTTCAACCCCAGCCACTACTGTAATAGCCAAGTGTTTGAGCTTTGACCTGAACAATAGCATTTCACACTTGGAAAGATCCTTATACCAGCCTGTAGGAAGTCTCTGCCACCATGTCTGTTGATACAATACCTGTCCAAGTTAAAAATTAATAACTGTCAAAAATGAAAGAGGTATTCTTTGCTCTTAAGTTGGTCATTTGGGCTGCATGTTTCTCAAAACATAATTCAGATGCTTACAAGGAAAGCTTTTGTATCTAAAAAAGGCAGGTGGCAAGACAGCAACAATCAGCTCAGCTTTTACTGGACACAGTCCTACTTATCAAAATGCAGAGCTTTTCCCTGTCCAAGTTCTTGACTGAGTCTCTGACACCTGTCAATGCTAATTTCAACCTGGTATCCTAGACATAGAGTTATGAACTGAGACTGGTGAAAATTAGTCAGTCCTGATCGTTGTTCATCATTCTCTATAGCTACCTGAAAAGAAGTTGCAGCAAGATGAAGTTCTGTCTCTTCTCCCAGGTAACAAGTGATATAACAGGAGGAAAAAGCTTCAGGTTGCACCAGGGAAGGTTTAGATTGGATATCAGTAAAAATATCTTCACTGAAAGGATGTTCAGGCACTGAAACAGGCTATCCATGACAATGGCAGAATCACTGCTCCTGAGAATGTTCAAAAAACATGTGGATGTGGCTCTTACAGACATGGTTTAGTGTTGGGTCTGCCAGTGTTCAGTTAACAGATGGACTTGACGATCACAGAGGTATCTTTCAACCTAAATGATTCTGTGATTCTATGATTAGTGAGAAAACTCACAGTTGCTCTTTGGGAGGTGCCTTAAGCACAAACTCAGTCATCAGTGCAGGGATTAAAAATATTGCTCCTCATGTCAGATAGGCAACACCCACTATTTTTCATTTTGTTGTCTAGGATGCCATTCACTTTCTACACCCGTGAGATTACTTTTCTGCATTTCTTTTGTCTAATTGACTTACTAGCAACTGAGAAAATTGTGAATATTTTTGATTTCCACAGCTTTTTTTCTCTAATATTATAGATTTACACCTCTACCAAAAGTTTATTATGTTTGTCCTGGTACGCTAAGTGAATGGGCTGTGATTGGAAGGGACCCAAACACATGTGTGTGGACACTTCTTAATTGCCTGCCTGTCTCTAAACTGATATCCAAGTGCTAATACACAACCTGGCAACTGGTTATTGTTTTCTGGAATGGGAAGTGTTGAGAAACAGAAAAAATCCACCAGACATGAAAGGAAAGGCTGTGGGCCTTTCCCAGACATCATTCAGTATCCTCATGCCTTATCCTGCTACTTTTATGATTTACTGTGGTGGAAACAAGGCTCAATATGCTGCTTCCCTCCCTATGCTCTCAAACAGTTATCTTTTGCCTACAACTCTCATAAATTATTGCTTTTCAAAAATGCAAAGCATGATCAAAACCAACTGGAATTCCTCCTATTAACCTCAGTGGGATTTAGGTTAGCATTCTTTTGAGCAATATGTGTACCCTTCAGCCTCTGGTCAAGACCATGTTCTTTAAGAAAAAAAAAAAAAAAGAAGAAGGATTTTAGATATGTAATTATTATATAATTACCCAAATTTATACAATTTTAATGATACTCTCAGAGTAGTCGTCTGTAATAAATATTTAGAAGAACCCTTTCAACCCTTAGCACTCCACCTGCAGCCTCCAGATCTCTCCATGGCAAACTGGAGGCCCCAATCACAAGAGGAAAACTGCAAAAATAGCCTCAAGTAGAACATGCTGTTTTAGGGGTGTGATGCACAGGTGGAAATGCATTGCTTTCCTGCATGAAGTTCGCCACTAACTCACCCAAGATGCTGTAGTTGATCCTGCTACTATGATCTCCATCAATGAAATCTGCTTGGATTCTTCTGCAGAACGTCAAATACTGTGATCCTGATGGATATTTTGTATATAATGACAGTCCAAGGGCAGAGGTAGAGAATTGATCTGTTTAGTGTCTTTGTACTTTCCTTCTCAGATAAAGGGATTCAGGTATTTTTATGCTCTGCCCAAAGATTGCCAGTGCCTCCCCACCCACCATCCAGCCCAGTGGTTTTGTGCTGGAGTTGATCTTAGTGGGGAACTGGCTGTCTTAAAGATGGCAGCTCATCCATCATGGCTTTCACAAGCTGTCAGCATTGCATTTAATCTTACTTTTAATTTTCCAAGGGAGGTTTGTAAAAGCCACAAACAGAATCTTAATGCTATATAATGTGGTTTGTAGCTGGTGAATACTTCCTCTTAGGATGAAGCTATGCTCTATTCTAGTGGCTCTCAGCTATCCAGAGATGCAAACCTCCCAAATTAAGCCTATAGTTCCATATGCTGTTCACAGGCCATGTGCTGTTGTAGCAGGTATATCTTTACTAGATATATTTCAGAGTTATAAGCTATCACAAGCTTGTCTTCCCTCCCAATTCACATGTGCCCAAATGGGAACTCAGTACCATGCACTTTGCAAAGGAGACATGAGAAGACTCTTTTCCAGACATCAAGTCATGGCACTTCATTCACATTTTATGGAGTTGCCCCAGAAGGATCTCGCTCTTTGGTTGTACTGCAAGTTTCACGTCCTTCTTATGTAAGTCCTGATCCAAACACCAGCCAATCACAGTTTTTAAAAGTTTTATCAAAATCAGGAATATTCTACCAGCTCTTAATTTCTCCCTTGTTATTATATTCACTACACCAGTCTTCCACCTTCATTCCCATCTTAAGGTTTACCAGCACAGGAAAGAACTAAATTGGAATCAATATAACCAGAATTATAGTCTTGGAAACAATGCCAGATTCAATCAGGGAGGGTTACTCTAAAGAAGAGGTATAAAGCTCTGCTTGCCAGATATATATTCAATAGAATGACCTCACTCCCTGACCTTCTGTCCGTGTCATGCTGACAGATCATATCTTCCACTGATGCAGACCCTCAGAAGCTGCAATTTGTCAACATGTCCCTGGGCTGTGAAGAGCTGGGATGGATTTCTATGATATAGTTTCTCTTCTGGCAATAAGATGGGAACAAGGTAAATCCTTGGAATTACGTGGGCGTCAGTCACCTTATCAAGGGCTTTATCCCCTGTTTCTCATTCCATAGGTGTCTGACCTCTTGACCAAATTATGAACTGAAAGAAAAACATGTATTTTTCCTCTAGATATCTCTTTATATTTACAGATTCTTCAGCAAACAGATAGTTGAATTACTATAGCTATATTCATTGGTGCCAGAAGCACTAATGGTAATTAATTCAGCATTATATTTCAAAAAAATACATTTTCAGCCTTGAAGCTGAAAAACATCAGCTAATTGTCCTGAAATTGTTTGTGCCAGGTGTCCTCCTCATGCTGAATTATCTCATAAAATTTTGCCGAAGCAGTTAATCAGTTCCTGAGGGCAAGATTTAAGAAAAATACCATGCTTTGAAATGAACTATCACCATTAATAATTTTAATTTTGTCTCTGTAACTTGGCAGGAAACTGGAGTCCAAAACCAAAGCAAAATGTGGCCAAGTTGAAAACCTCCAGTTGAAAACTTCCTGGGAGGAAGTTTTTCTGCATGATTTAATATTTTCCAGTTCTCACAGGCTTTAGCAGTCTTGTTTCAGTACAGAGCACAGCATGTCTTCCCTGCAATTGTTCTTCCTTGAAGGGGGAGGAAACATACTTTTGAACCTAGAAAACACAAAACAAGGGGAGAAAAAAAGAAAAAAGAAAAAGAAGGGAAAAGTGGAACAAAGGAGTAACTAGATGGGTAAATACAAGAAAAATACAGCAAAATGGCAATTTTTTATTTTTGACTATTATTGTGTTTGTACCCTAATTATATTTACAACCTCACCATTTTTTAACATAAGAATGTTTCAGTTTGTGTGGATCTTTTTCTTCCTTTTAGATAATGAATGTATGAAATCTTCACTGAAACTGCAGCTCTGTGTAATCATTTGCTCAGAATTGCAGCTTCTTAACAAAATAAAACAAAAAAAAATCGTCCTTCGGCTGAAACAAGGCATATCAAAGGAAAAAAAAATCATTATAAAGTCCAAAATAAACCAAAATAGTCTTCTATCCAGACAATCAATTTCTCAATGGTGCCCAATAGACATACTGAATCATGAATTTTGCTTACACAGCTGCCCAGAGAAAAACAAGGACCATATTGCTACCCATCTCCTTTTGCTAAAGGTTGGCAATTATAGCAGTTGGAAAGCTGTAGCAATCTTTCATTGTGTCAGTGAGTATTATTCAGGTTGGCATA
>JAOXXN010000364.1:3587234-3597276 GCA_026770055.1 Myrmophylax atrothorax
TCTGGTTTTCCATGTTCTGAAACCAAGCCAGGCATCATTTTAACAATTTGACAGTATAGATGTGTTCAGGTGTCTCCTGGGATATGTTCAAATTATTAGTACAGACACAGCACACAAAGTCATATTTCCGGGTGCACCAAGACCATGGAATCTCTGGGTTCTGCATGTCTCCATAACCACCCCCAACATGCCACATTTAGAAAGGTATTTGGCACTAGGTTAGTCTCTTCAAGAAGAGTGAGGTGTTATACACTCTGAGGATCTTCTGCTACCTCTCCCACAAGCAATTTTAGTCATTTGATTATGTCTTAAACAGAAAATTCTGTATTTTTCTCACTGCACTTTGATCAATTAAAGCTTGAGAATGACATCTAGTAATTCAGAACCCCTCTTTGATTAATAAGTAGAGAGAGGTTCCTCTTGATTTGTCCTGTCTGGCTTGGGTGGTTAGCATAGAGTGATTTACCTCCCAAACTGGCTGTCTCATGCCAGTAACTATATTTCACTTCACAAAATCCAGCCTAACATTTTGATGGCTTAATTCATATGGGATAAACATAATCTTTAAAGATTTGTCCATCCAAAATCTGCAGCAGAGAACAGTTCTGCAAATGCTTGGCATTGAGCCTTGTGTCTGAAACACCTGACCATCCTTTATTTTAAATTGGGAAAGTCATTCTGATTTGACATGACCCAATTTCTCGATAATCTATAACGCTTAACCTCAGCTAATTGAGCAGAGATGATGGAGGTTATACTCACTGAGCAAAAGTCATAACTGCACAAGAGGCTGGGTGCAGCTCCTTTACCTAATTAATAATTATGATGCCATCACAGAAGATTGTATTTAGCTGTCAGACCTAGCTGATAGAATTAAAAACCAGCAGCTCTGTGTCTAAAGACTTTTCTGTCTCTGACTAGTCTCTCATCTAATCATGTCTGGAAGATTTGAAGAAGGAAACAGATGACTTTATTTTGCTGTGTTGCCTATAGTCCCATGAAGGTGGCTGCTATAACTTACTCCACTGTCAGACTGTGTTGCAGTTGGACCATAATTCAGGTTCCTCCAGGAATATAATTAGAGGCAGCTAATAAATAAAATAAAATAATAACAGTTTGCAAATGTATCCATGGTGTCGCTTGCAAATACATAATATATGGCAGTTAATTACCCTTCTTTGCAGCTGTGGCAGATCACATGTTGTGTCTAGCTGAGAAGTAATCTGGGAAAGGCTGTAAGTCAAGGTGGAATATTGCAGTGCTTAAGTTTTCATTTTTCATGGCTTTTGCACGGAGTCCTTAGGACTTAAGTGCAGAATCCTATGTTGCCTCATATTAGCAATTCATGAATTATGTTAATGATCTAATGTCTTCACAAATGATTGAAAATAATTTCTTTACACACACACATAACAAAAGACCCCTTGTATATTTTCAGACTGGGATGTAAGAATGAAAAGAAGCTAGACTGAAAAGAAAGAATTATTATTAGTTTGTCTGCTATATGTATTATATGAAACAGACAACATACAAGTCTCAGCAGTGTCTTGTGTTGAGGATTTACACTCCACAACATTCTTCTCTCAGTTTGAACATTACTCTCAGTGGCTCAGATTGTGATTTTGTGACAAAGTAGATTCAAGGGGGTCTTCTTGTAGGAACATAAACAAAGATACCTGCTGCAGCCACCTCAGAAGATGATACCAAGAAAATTACATCAACTTTTAACAATTAATGATAAAAATTAAATTGAAATTTTTTAATGCATTTAATATAAATCACAAAAAGTTTATAGTTATATGCACTAGTGTTGCTCTGAATCTATCAAAAGATTCAGTAGATGTCTAATGTAGGCAGTTACACCAATATAATTCAACTAAATGTACTTACAGTAGTTAGCCATATTTAGACAACTTCCCTCAGGAACTCTTATTTATGCAAGTGTGCATCATGCACACTGACCATTACTTATGACTCTCGAAAAAATCTCTGAAAGTTACCAGAAGAATGATAAAACTCTAGAATGTGACTTTATTACAATATTAAAATCACTGTTCTCGTAACATTAAACGGCAGTAGAATAGAATATTTTCTTAGATCAATTCTGATCAGCTTCCCTTCTAGCATTATTTCCAGCTTGATCTGTCCCTTCAAGTATGTGGAACTCCTTAGGATGTCTGCCTGGCAAAATGATTTGTAATGGGGATGGCATTGTCTCACAGATGCTGTGAAAGTCACCCCAAGAGGCATTGCCCTGCACCTCTAGCCTGATTTATCACTCCCTGATGCTATTGGTTCTAAGCCTCCTCAGTTTGAGCTCTCCAATTTTGTTACATGGTGCTGAATTATGGGGTTGTTTTTTCATGAGGACAAATGTCCACTCAAGAGCACCAAACTCATTTCATGATCTGAACTCTCTCCCCAAGAGGTAATAAAGACAAGAACATTCAAAGCCATTGCATCACCTACTGTATATCTTCTGTCAATAGATAATTAATGTGACAATGAGATTTTCCCATTCTCACATTTTGTCATGCATCATTTTTTACTGTGCTGTTAGTCTTAAAACTGCTTCAAAACCACCATGACCAAGCTGGAAAGCCATTATTTTTCATGGTGCAGTTAGAACAGAATTCCAGTAAAACAAAAATTTTAGGAGGGCAAAATAAAGCAAGTCTTATAATAATATTATACTGTCTTTATTTGTATGAAAAAGCCCAGTATCATTTTACCCTTCTAGTTTAAGTATAATGAATTGAAGAGAAAGGCATGCTATTTCGTACCTATGAAATTCAGGAAAGTCTTATATGTTTATGCTTTTCCTACACTCCATAAACAAGATAGCTTGAAATTCCTAGTCCTAGAAATAGTAAATCAGGATAGAACTAAGAGATTACAGAACTGTGTAATAACTGATGGTTTTGACTTCATTCAGCCCATTCAAAAAGTTTCCTTCCATGAGTTTCTCTGCAAAAAAACCAAGGCTAACTTATCCATCTTGAGCTCCATCCACATAAACTCACCTTTTTTCATTTTACAAGTGCATTTACTGACAGGAAAAGAGGGAGTGGATTTAAACTGAAAGAGGGTAGGTTTAGATTATATTAGATATTAGGAAAAAAATCTTTACTATGAGGGTGGTCAGGCACAGGTTTCCCAGAGAAGCTGTGGCTGCACCATCATTAGAAGAGTTCAAGTTCAGGTTGTAGCAACCTGGTCTAGTGAAAGATGTCCCTGCCTATGGCAGAGGGGTTGGAATGAGATGGCCTTTAAGATCCTTTCCAACTCAAACCATTCTATGATTTTATTTCACTTATTCTATTGCATCAGTCTCAGCTTTGGAAGAGACTGTCTCAGGTACTTTTGACAAACTAGAGACTGCATCTTCTGCCTTCTTCATAAATTTCACACAAATTTAATGTTCATACTGAGAAGAATGAGTAATGTTTTTAATTATAAGCTTTTGCAAAGTCACTCAGCTTTCTGAATAAGAAACTGGTAGTTCCTGCAAACTGAATTTGCCTCCACTGCTAGACATTGCTGACTAATCACAGATGCCTCTTTATGTAGGACATTGACTGAATAAGATGAACACTTAAGATACTCAGTCAGTGTAAGTGGGCAGCATGTCTGAAGGCAATGGAAAATCTTATGGTTGATTCACATCCATCTCTAGAAGAGAATTGCACATTATGGCATGATGATGCATACACTTCAATCACACCAAAGAAGATGTTGTTTCTCTCACTAAAAACTTATAAAACACATAACTGAAACCAAATGACAATTTAAGGGAAACAGAATAAACAGACTGTTGGTAACGGGAAGGATAGACAGAAGTGGTAAAATAGAATACAATATGAGTATATGTATGAAAATAACAGAATCACAGAATGGTTTGGGCTGGAAGGGGCATTTAGAGGTCATGTAGCCCACCCACCTCTACTGTAAAGCAGAGATAACTTCACCTAGATCAGGCATCTCAGAGCCCTGTCTGATCTGACCTTGAATGTGTCTGGGGAAGTGGCATCTTCCACCTCTCTGGGCAACCTGATCTAGTGTGTCAAATGACCTTGGAATGCCTTACATCATTCCCCACTCTGGATAAGCCTTAACGCCTTCTAGAAAGGGAGTAAGAACAGATATAATGACAAAAAGATACAAGAAAAGCTCCAGAGATATGGTTCAAATGCATAAACCATATGAGTTTGGTGGAGGATATTAGGATGAGATGACTGATACTAAGAACCATAGAAATTGATGATGGTTTGGGTGACCTAGAAAACTAAGGGGAAAAGTCAGAGAAATTTCTACTCTTGTGAATAATCAAGACAATTTAGGAACGTATTTTAATTAAAATTAAATACAAAGAACATGACGCAGAATGGGAAACAACAGGAGAAGAAACAACAGGAAGAAGAAACAACAACAAAACTCAGTATAGTGAATGGGAAGTTTGGATTGGTTTCCCTACAGTATGCATCAGGTTCCTAACAAGAATCTGATTGAACCTGATTATAGAATAAGTGGCTGAAACTTCCTTAGATACTTAAGAAAACAAATCTCTCTGTGGTCTCTACCGGCTCCCTGTACTGCATATGCTTCAGAAACTGAAAAAAAATTGCTTTCAACAGAACACTTGTAGAAAAAGTAGGATGCTCAGCTCTGTAATTTTGGAAAGATAGTAGCAATCCCCTCATTTATATGCCTCATAACTAATATAAAAGATGGTATGATAGCTCCCTGCTGAAGATTTTAAATGATACTTCAAATATGTGGTTTCATCTGGGAGACCAGCTACCAGTTTGCAACCAGTGCATGTAGATCACTTGCTGCTGGCTTTTTCCCTCCCACTGTGCTCAGACCAGATGTTAGTAAAAAAATGTAGGAACCTGCCTCTTCTCTCCTGTTTAGTTAATAGGGTGTTCACTGAATACTCCCAAGTCTTTATCTAGCAAAACTGGATGAGATCCAACTTATCAGAGAATACAGCAGGGATGGCTTTAAGGAGGCAGATGTTCAAACGAGTACTTTGAAGAGTTTTTTGACCTGTGAGAAGTTGATTACCATGATGTGGATGAAAGATGAGAAGAAAAATAGATGAAACCACAAAGCCTAAGAGAATATGCTATACCTGCCAACAAAAAACTTCAGAAAGACCTAAGGAAGCTGTAAAATACTGCTGTGATAAAAGTTCTGAGCCAGGATAGGCCTTCAGGGACTGCCGAGAAATTTGAGAACAGTCAGTACCATCTCAGTTCTTTCACCTGACAGAGATATTTCAACCCACTTGCCACTGAGTGATAAAAATCCTTACAGAGAATAACAGTGATTCATATAGATGGGAGAGGAAAAGACATACTGAGACACAAAAGGACCCTCACTTTTAATGCATAAGAATGTCTGAGTAGTTTGAAGATTGCCCACCACATTTCGCATTTTGTAAATTAAGAACAAGTTCAAAGACCACTGTTAAAAGCCCTCATTATGCCCTGGATGGAAATCAGCATCAATAATTTCACTGATACACAAGTGTCTGTGCTGATTGTCAGCCTGATACTGAAGCAGACAGTCCTACTTGGCTGAGGCCTTCCATCACAGAACTTGCAGTCCCACACACTTGTTCATTGCCAAAGGTTCACCAGCACCAGGAATGCATTGATGCTGAGTGCTTGACCTCAGGTTCTGCCTCACAAATGTGCTGTTGGGCCATGGTCACCTGTGGGTCTCTCTTAGGGAGCAGATGCTAACAAAGTCAGAGTCTGGAGGAGGAATTCCTTGTTTCATAAATCATAACCCTCGGGGCTGCAGCAGATCCTTTCCCCTGGGCTGAGTATGAGCAGGAGTAGGAGCACCATCACTGCTGGGAAGGCATTTGAAGGCAGATGCCCTTTCCCAACCATCCATCAGCTATGCTAATCAAACAGGGAATGGCAGCTCTTCTTGCCACACTTCCTTATCCTGCAAAAAATGTCAAAATTCTACAGATAAATAAAATGCTTTTTACCATTTTGGGACTGCATGTTTTCTTTTCATCTTGTAAACCAGGGCAGGCACTATGGGACTGTTTTCTCTCTGGAAAATATACTATATATATCCCAAATATTCTCAGAGACACATATGTATATTCATACAAACCCCAGAATTTTATCTATGCCCATCTATCTTGCAGATTGTATCTGAAGCAAAACTAGCACGAACTATGAGCTTCATTAGGTATCTTTCAGTCCCTATTTTCCTAAACATAAAAACCATAATAGCCTTGTTTTCCCTACCAAAAAAAAAAAAAAACCAAACAGAAAAACTTACTTAAATATATAACTTTAATTTGCCTAAAAGAAATACTAAAAATGTCCATGTGCATCACATTTGGGTTGTAATAATTCATGGTGAGGATGACTAGGCTACTGACACTTGGTGGAGTACTTGCATGGGACTTATCTTAGGTGTTTCTATTCTCTCTAATAAAAGTGGGCCAGTGAGAGAGTGGAGTCTGCGGGGATGACTTTGGGTACGTACATTAATCATCAGCAATACAAAAAAGTAAACAGAAGTTCAGTGTTTGGCTAGCTTCCAACTGTTGAGGCACACTGGATGGTAGGCAAGGTTTCTGAGGGAACTGGTAAAGGCCTTTACATTTAGGTCACCTATATTTAGACAAGATAAAGCACTATGGCTTGTCCTACTAAGAGCTGTCCCAGATTAATAGATCATTTCCTTCTCCAGCTTTCACATTCCTACAAGGGACTGCTGTGCTGCCGCTTACAAAACAATGCCTGGATTTGAAATATGTTTGAGTACAGTTTAACTAAAAATAAATTGAATGTATCTTTAGAAAATAATAAGTTGAAAAGAATAGGTATCTATTTCTCTTTGGCCAATTCACAGCATATTTGTGGATTTTTTTTAATATTTGTCTAACTTTTAATTTTTTTATTATTATTATTAATTATTTATTTATTTAAATTTTGTGGCTTTTTCTTTTTTGTTAGATTTATGAGTTTAAGCCCTTACAGTGACTTAGGTAACATTACTATCATCTATCATGAGTTTTCCTGTTATACGATGCAAGTCTCTCAGCAGTTTCTTGTTCTGATAAACATCCCAGTGCTTTACATTAATTAAAATTTTACAATGAAAAGAATATATGTTTTACACTTCAGCCAATCAAATGCCTGTTTCCTGCTGATGCCAAAGCTTAATTCCTAGAAAGAGGATTAAAACATATTCAGATATGTTATGTATGCTCTTTCAGACATTATTCAGTAGAAACTACCTGAGTTCTAAGTTATTTCTGTGAAATCAGGGATCCGCATTTGAGTCTCTTTCATGAATTTATTCTGGAAACATTTCTGGCACCTGTAAACTTTTGCATCCATAGCACTCAGGCTAAGTTGCATGAGACCTTCCTGGGAAACCTGGAGAAACGTAAGTGATTGTCCTTTTCTTATCCAATTGTAGAGCAGGTGTAAGGGACAAATAAGTTTAGAAATTTCTCTCTACATTATCTGCAGAGAACATAATTTGGACAGCTAGAACTTCATTTCAGTAGTTCAGTGTGGGCTTTTCTTCCCTCTTGAGAGATTCAAAGGCATTTGCCTTTCCATAGCAGCATCTGGAAGCCCTGTAGAACACTTTGCCCAATAGACTTTGGTGGGTAGGTCTCTGTGAGAAAATGGGAGACAAACCCAACCCCATCATAAGTAGGTGTTTCATTGTGAACTACTTGCATGGGATGATTCTGGATCCATGCCAATGTCCAAACAATGCCAAGGAACTGCTTCTGAGAAGTTGGATTTGCCCTGAAGGAATATGTAGCCAGGTAACACCCTCAGTACTCTGAGAGGTGTTAGATCACAGAATCACAGAATGGTTTGGACTGGGAGAGACCTCAAAGACATTGTTCCAACTTCTCTGCCATGGGCAGGAACACCTCCCACTATGCCATGTTTTTCCAAGCCTCATCCAACCTGGCCTGGAACACTCTCAGGAGTGCAGCCACAACTTCTATGGGGCAGCCACAACTTTTCTGGGCAACCTGTGCCAGGACCTCACCACCCTCATGGACAGAGCCATATGTATCTATCCCATTCTGTGGCTCTGGGCCATACACTCCTCTCCAAAACATAATTACAAGATTGCCCTATAAAGAAATCACTATAAAAAATGCTGGTTTGCCCACTGCAAGGGGAACAAGATATCTCACATTTCTCACAGCAGCTCCTTGAATAAATTTTGAGTGCTGAATGTGACACAGCAAAGTAGCACAGGACCAGTGCAGCCACAAAATCATTACTGACATATTTTCAAGTGACTGCACTATTTATGTGTCTACTCTTGCCTTGTAAATACAAAGTAAATTTGAGAGAATTGTGGCAGCTGGTCTAAGATGTGATAGAAGTTCAGTTTCTATAGGCCATCAGGAAGAAATATGAGTAGCTTTTGATCTTGCAGTGAAAACAAGTAGTACAGAGTCTGGAACAAGCAATGCATTGAACAACATCATTTTTGGGGGGAGCCATCTCCAACGGAGAAAAATGTTTGAGTCAGTTACTCATTTACTTGGATGAATCTTGATGTCCTGTTCCATGTTGGCTCTGGGTCACTCAGCATTCTTTTCTCCAGTTGTGTTTATTTTACCTTAGTTCCAGTTGCCGCATCTAAGCCTTGAGATAAAAAATGTACACATTCCCTGTGTGGGTAGTACAATCTAAGCTTTAGGGATATTTCTGAAATCCTCTCCAAAATCTATTATTTAGGCATTCTTCAAAGTAATTTTTTAAATTACCATTGAAATGATCCCTTTTTATGGAATTGCAGAATTCTATAATATTTTGGGTTGGAAGGGGCTTTAAAGATCATCTAGTACCAAGCCTCTGCTGAGGGCAGGGACACCTTCCACTAGATGAGGTTGCTAGTGGAAAGTGACCTTTTCTTAGAAGGCAAGCCAATAGTTTCATAAGGTCATCTCCAAGCCCATTTTGTAAAGAATTGTCTCTGCAATTATCGCCTCATATCACTAAAAATCCCTAAAAAATGTCTGCTACATACATGCACAACAGTACCATGATGCCTAAGACAGGGTTTTTTGCAAAATACAAGTGAAGCTGGAATATTCAGATTTAATAAATTCTTAAAGACTTCAGAACCACTTCAATTGGACAAATCCATGAGAACAGTGAGGATACAAGTATTTTTAAGAGCAGTAAACTGTTTTCTTGAAGGTTTCTAGTGGCTACATCATGTGAAGTGAGGCTATTCGTTTGCTCAAATAGAGCCATACAGTGCATTATTTCTGCCCTCTGACATATATGAATTTCAGAACATGATTTTTTGCAGATAAGATATAAAAAATAGAGACATGTCATGCTATTTATATATGAAATCAATGTACTAACTAGAAATATGTAACATCTTGACTGGAAATATTTTTGGGGGGGGTTTAACTTTATTTTTTTACTATTACAAAGAATGTGTTACATGGTGTCCTTGTTTCCAGTTCAAGTTTTATCTAGTAAACACTGAAGAATTATTTTGTTGTTCTATTGAAAGGTTGTTTGGGGCTTCTTTGTTTGGTGGAGGTTTTGTTGTTGTTGTTTTTGTTTTGTTGGGTTTTTGTTTGTTTATTTGTTTTGAAGGGCTGTTTTACAGCTGCCAGGGAATCAGCTCTGTCTTACTGGAAGAGCAAGGTCCAGACAGTCTTTCTCCATGGCAGTGACATTTCCCATGTTCCTACATGACCAGGTACAACTTGAAGTGATGGTATTGCCTTTTGCTTTGTGCAAAACTAATACCCAGTGACCCTCTGTGTGAGCTGGTCCACATCAGCTAAACCTGTGGAGCAGAAATGTCACTCAGCAAAACAAGAGCAGCAAAATGATGAATTTTCTGCCAGTTTAGCACTAAAAATCTGACAGCATGAGGAGGAGGGCAGGACTGTAGCAGTTTTAACTTGATTGTCTCCAACTGTCTCAGAAATGCAGCCTCAGGTCCTAAGTAATCCTGTGCTTGAAAAATGTGTTAAAATGTTAAAGAAAATTAG
>JAOXXN010000364.1:3604880-3615006 GCA_026770055.1 Myrmophylax atrothorax
TAGATTTGTGTTTTGGGTGGTTGTGTTTCTGGTTGGTAGTTTTCTGTTGTTAGTTTCTGTCTGTTGTGGGAGTGGGATACACTGCTTTGTAGAATGTATTTTGTGCTGGTTTCTTTTGGGGGCTTTTATCATCAATTAACCATTATCACCAGCAATGCAAAACCCACAATAACTGTCACATACTTTTATTAATACAGGTTATTTCAGGAGCTGTTGTGGAGAAAGTTCTTTTCTTCCTATTAAGTGTGGTCTCATAGCAGAGGTTAGAGATCCTTCCAACCTCTGTGCTGTCCAGAGTTTGACAGGCAGTGTTGGGTCCAAAGACTCTGATTGTCTGAAGGTGTATATATAGCTATTAAGTTCTCCCTGGCTTTAGTCTCATAGCAGAGGTCAGAAAGCCTTCCAACCTGTGTGCTGTCCTTAGTTCGATAGGCAGTGTTGGAACCATAAGGCTCAGATTGTCCGGAGACACTTACTGCTATTAAGTTCTCCCTGACTTAAGTGTGGTCCTTGCAGGAAGGTCAAAAATCTTTCCAGCCTGTGTTCTGTCCAGTGTTTGACAGGCAGTGCTGGGTTCATAAAGCTTTGATTGTTCCAAGGATGCTTATAGCTATTAACTTTATATTAATACAGGTGGGATTAGAAGTCTTTGTATTTCTGCCCCATTTCCTCCCTTTCACGTGACACCATATAAAGGAAGATTAAAGCAAGTAATAAAATTACAAGACAAATGTTAACACAACACTTCTTCAGCGGCATGGGAAAATGGTTTCGTACTGTTAGTGGGTTGAGTAGTGAGTTTTTCCATTTTAGCTTTAAAAGGCTGAGAAACACCGCTCCAGACATTCCAGTTTCTGACCTACTATCAACTAGGCAAGTAACTCAGAAAAAAATAAATTCACTTATTATTTCCATTTTCCTATAATTTTTAAGGGGAAAGTTAGTTATTTTTTTTCGATTGGAAAAAATAATCTATCTTCCAAAAGGAATCTACTTTTTGTTAATTTTTTTTTGCTATTTTATATTGATAATAACTTATTCAGTCCTTTGTATAAGTAATATCACTGACACAGGGGACAAACCATTTGAGGTCACCATGCTATGGTAATAAATAAACGGTGTTCAAACCAGCAAATTTTTTGAGAGTCCAAACGCCAGTGGAAATTTTGATGGAAGCTTCTGACATCAGACAAGAAGAAATAGCTGGAAGGACAGTAAAAGTCGGGAGTATTTGAATGAAGCTGTGTTTGTGCTGAGTCAGGATCCTAGGTATATCCTGTGTGGGGACTGCACATTGTGTCTCCGAATATCTCTTGACTCACATACACCCCTTTTAATTCCAGAAAGAAACATGTGCTCATTCATGGAAGGCTCAGGGGGTCCAGTAGTTTGCAGCTGCAGGACACCTACCTTTTCTTTGTGCTCAGTCACTCCAAGACATCCATGACACACGGATCATTTTTTCTGCAAGTCTGACATTTCCCAGATGTGTCAGGCTAACTGTGAATGTAGAGCTCTTTTTAACACATGCTGTGCCTATGTCCCAGATTCCTACACATCTGGCAGCCTTATTGAATAGATTATTCTTCACAGAGAAAAAATCTAACCAAATAGCAGAATCTCCATTTATGTCCAGTCAGATTTTTCAGGTAGACAAAAATATAGCCCAGGCATACAGGCATGGCGGAAAATTTCTCATCCCTGCTCCCTACCTGCTCCTCTCCTTTTAGTGAACCTAAAATATTCTGGAGCACACCCATCAACACTGCTGTTTAGGGAAATATGCTCCTGTTTGTCTTTGTTCCCTCTCCTAGGTTTGGCATGCACATGATGATCAGGTGCCTTATTTTTCAGTTTTTACTGGAATATATAACAGAAAGGACAATCTTATAAAGGAGAAGAGAGCAATGAATGTCTGCCTGTCCTTTTTTCCCTGATGTGTATGGGCTAGATGTGTTGGGACTAATCATTATGTCCTGGACAAATGAACAAGAGATGCCAAACTGTGTATAAAACCAAGCAGATCTGTCCATATCATTCCATCATACCAGCTGCCAGTGGGCATTAATCATTGAAATGATCCACAAAATCCTGGCCAAGGCACCTCGGGGGACTTGTGACAATAATTGATATTTTTGGCTGACCTCCATCTGTTCCTTTAAACTTGAAAGACTTTCCTTCAACCTTGCTTACTAGCAGTTGACATCATCCACACATAGTGGTGACTTCTTGTACCTATGGATCAAAAACCTTCTGACATGATGGTATACTTACCAATTCTGCTAGGTAACTTCTATCCAAAGTCCTAATGTGTCTCCCCTGTGTCATTTCCAGCTACTGGATCAAATTTTAACAATTTCCAAACCCCAATGGGATGACCACAATGAAGAGTGCTGCCTATTTTATTATGCATTTTTGGCACACATGCTGTGCCAGCATTAAACAATTCTAGAAAATATGCACTACAGAGTTGACAATTATTGTATCTCAGCATGTGGCTGTCTGTGGTTTTGATGGGTTCCAAACAATGGTATGTGAGCCAGATTGCATGAATAGCCTTGTGTTGTTGAGCAGCAGTAATGAGGATGTCAGTTGAGAGCATTAAATACGCTTTCCTTAGTAATTTAAAGGATTTATGTAAGTATCTAGTAATTTGTCAGCTTCATATTACATGAGACAAGGGTCCTATATTTTTGTATCAATGGGTTATACTTGCATGTTCACACAGGAGGGGAGGCAGAAAATAGCACTGAGTTTTACTTATGCTCTCCTTAAAGTTAGTGTTTCAAAAAATAGAGGGAAGCAACACAGACTCAGTTATGGATAAGGGAATATCTGTAACTAATACTTGGTTCCCCTTCACAATTATCCGAATTTCATGTACTCTGTGCTCATCTACTGCTGCTGCAGTAACTATAAAACAATAAAACTCTCCATGTAGCATCTAATCATACATACCACAAGCCACACTGATGCATATTTACACAAGTAGGAAGTGCTGAGTCCAAAATACAAATACAAATACATAGCATTTTGCCTTTGGAAAGGATGTTTGTTTAAAGTTTTTTATTTATTCAGTTAAATTAGATGTTGCTGAGTGCAAAATACTCCATATATTCATAAGCCAAAGACATGTTCATTAAAGGTTTCATACTGTCTTACACCTGCAGCTGGTAAAACTGAGCCAGAGCCCAGCAAACACAAAAATCCAGGATTAGAAGGGGGAAAAACAGCAGAAAGAAAAGTAATTTCTTGTCTTTAACCACTTGATTCTCTGAACATACTATAGCAGTAAACAGGTTTCATTCAAACACTTTGTGGTTAGCCACCAGGAAAGAAAAAATCCTGAAGTTTACTATTCACTCTTTTGATTGCAAAATTAGCTTTAGAGCAGGTTATTTGTTTATCATAGAATTACAGAATTGTAGAATGGTTTGAGTTCAAAAGGACCTTAAAGATCCTCTGATTCCACCCCTCTGCCCTGGGCAGGAACACATTCCACTAAGTTGCTCCAAGCTCCATCCAATCTGGTTTTGGACACTTTCAGGGATGGGGCAGGCACAGCTTCTCCAGGTAACCTGTGCCAGGGCCTCACCATCCTAAATAACCCCTTTATTCATTTGTACTCCTTACTCCTTGTCCTATCACTACTGTTCATCAGAAACGGTCGCTCCGGCTTCCCTGGAGGCCCCATTCAGATACTGAAAGGTTTCTATGAGGATTCCTCAGAGCCACCTCTTCTCCAGGCTGAACAGCTCCAAATCTCTCAACCTACCTTCATAAGTGAAGTGCTCCAGTCCTCTTACTATTTTCTTGATCCCCCTCCAGACTTGCTCCAACAGTTCCATGTCCTCCTGTTGGGGGTTCCAGAGGTGGATGCAGCACTGCAGGTGGGGTCTCGCCAGAGCAAAGCAGAGAGGCAGAATCCCCTCCCTTGAGCTGCTGCCACTCTGCTTTTGATGTAGCCCAGGACATAGTTGGTTTTCTGGGCTGCCAGTGCACATTGCTGGGTCACATTGAGCTTTTCGTCCAACAAACACTCCCAAGTCCTGCTCAGCAGAGCTGCTTTCAATCACTACTGCATTCAACCTGTTGGTGACTGGGATTATCACAATTCAGGTGCAGGACCTTGCACTTGGCCATGTTGAGCTCCACACGGCTCACACGGCACCACCTCTCAAGCCTGTCCAGGTCCCTCTGGACCTTATCCCTTCCCTTGAGCATGTCATTGCACCATGCATCTTGGTGTCCCCTACTACAGTGTTCATAGTCAGGCATCATGGATGTGGTGGTCTATATTCTCCACAAGGAGAGTCTGAGAGGCTCAGATTTTAGGGTGCCATTTTCAGACTTTGCGTATTCCAACGGGTTCAAGTTCTGCTCCATGAGTTTAGACCCTATTGGATGAATGATGACTCATCTCTAAAACTTTTGTTTCTTACTTTAGTATCTGGGATTTAACAGCAATCCAGTAAAAGGTACGCAGGGAGAGCTATTACAGTAAAAAACCATGAAAGAAAGGAAGCAAGAGAGAGTACCAAAAAGCACTTCTGGCAGGAAAAAAAAAAATCTATTTTTTTTCTCTTTAGGGGTAGAAGCAGAGAAAGGAATTTTTCTGATAAATAAAACTGTATTTCAAAATTTCTTTGACAATCAGGTGACCTCTTAAAAAAAGCTCATAATTTTCTTCTTATTCTCAGAAAAATAACAATTTCACATGTCACAACATAATGTAATTATTATCAAATGCAAAAATAAAGCACAGAGAGATTATATTTCTACCCCAATGCCACAGTGAGGATTCCTTTCTTAGCAAATGCTCTCTCAGAAAAAGATTGCAAAGACCTTCACTGTGGTCAGAATACATCAGACAACCTTCTGATGGCTTTGTCCTTGTTTGTCTCTCTTTCTTGACATAAAAAATGGGGTCAGTCTGGCATGTGGATCTTAAAATCCCTCCAGTATATTTCCCCACCTACAGGTATTATGGGGTCAGGAGACTGAGGCTATATTTATCACTATTCCTGGAAACTTGCATTATTCACTTTAAATATTTTAGGAATGATCTCATTGGAATGTGAATATTATAGTGAAGTGACTTTCTCTTTAAATATTAATGAAAAAGAAAGCTGAAGGTAGCAATGCTGCATAAAAAGCATAAGCTATATAAAAGGGACTCTTTATTAATATGCACCTGTGCTGCTAAGGCTCATGTAGAAATAATCCCATGTGTGGAAAACATTAAAATAAGACCCATAGAAGCAACCTCTCCAGCAAGCAGCCTGGTTACAGAAATATTGATTTGATGGACACATCACCAACTCAACTTTGAACAGATATGATTGGTTAAAACAATTTTTTTTTTCATTTTTTATAGCTAACATTACATTTAAAACAGTGACTTACTTTTCAGTTTTGCTTTCTCTGTCCACTGTGGTATAAATCCAATCACAGTCAGTCCCTGTAAGTGAAGTTTTATGTTGAGTTCTCAGTTCACCATGTGGAAATTAATGAGTTGGATAAAGAAAGCAAGCATTAAAAATATATTTGAGGAAAAAATGTGTTAATAGGCTTGAAATGCTTTCTGTTCTGCAACTGAAGTACCAAAACCCATTTGGAATACTTGTGAGGAAACCAATTCTGATCCAATGATTTGCCACCCGCCTCCAATCTGTCTCAGGATTGTTACAAAAACTGTCAAATTTGCTATGAGAAATGAGGGTTAGAGACCTGAATCTATCTATAACAGCTAATAGCCCGACTATCACCTGCCATGTGAGAGAGCTATTTTACATTTCTTTTTTTTTTGTTTGTTTTACAGATCAAAGCCTTGAACCTTCTGATTTGTAGTTTCAATTCCTAAATATAATCCACAACAGAAAGAGGATTCTAACTCTCCTACATGGAACATTCCCAGTTTGTCCTAACAGTTAAATACCAATTAAAGATGGAAACTAAACTAGATCTCCATGTGAAATAAGGTTTGAAAGATATTCCAGGGCATTTTGTTTGCATTTTTTAGCTCAATACCATTCAGAACATAAAATTTCAAACCATAAAATATAATCTCTAAATGTGCCTTGCGGTTTACAGCCTGTGGTTCTGACTTTTTCGTGTGTGTGTTTGTCCACGTTTGATTAAACCTCACCAAAATGTGTTTCTATGACTTAGATAATCATGCTTTTCCAATTTTGGCACAAATTGTTCTTGTCCTATAGATCCTTCAAGGAGAAGTACCTGAAGATTCAGCTTCAGTGATGTTTAGACACCAAGAACCATCTGCATCAATTTTCTGAGGCTCATCACAAAGAAGAAAACTATAATGTGGGATGTCAGGAGGCAGGAATTGGGAAGACAGTCCTTTGAAAATCTGTGTTTTAACAAGTAAACTGAGTCGTTTCTACCAGGTTAATTTTTGCAGGAGGCCTTTTGATAGGCAGAGCTCTGAGAATGTATTGTGTATGGGGGGAGGGTTTATGAGGTTACATTTCCATCTGAAGCCATAAAAAGGTGCTCCTAATCTAACACAGGGACTACAACATGGAACAAATAGTGCTTTAATGCCTTTTTTTAATTGGGACTCAACCTGCCCCCTTTATTCTGTTTTTGTTTTCTTTAGCCTAAAGCACCAGCAGCAGAAAAGGTGGCACTTCCCAGCATGAGGGAGCTGCTAATCTTAACCTCCTTCTGTGCAAAAAAAGGCTTACATTGACTTAATTATTTAATATCCCCTCCCTGACACAGGCTAGTAAAAAAGATCAGCATGTTAATGCTCCTTTCTAGCACTTTCTTCCCAAAAGCCTTTAAGAAACTCATAAATATTTAATGCCTCCCAGCCAGTGTTGAGGAGATGGCACCATTAAGGGTGAAACCAAATGCCAGCCGTTTTGTGTGGATCCCAGAGCCACCCGAAACCCTGCATCAAAACCTCCTCAAATGGCTCTGCCCTCACAGCTCGGCCTTTATGACCAAGCACTAAAGGATAGGGTTTCCCTTGCTTTCTCTTTTTCTCTTTTTTCTTGCTTTGTTTTTTCCCCGCTGGAGAAGTAAAAGGATCACTCAATGGAAAAATCAACCCATGGCCGTGTGTGTTATTTTTAAGCCTGACATCTGTTCAAAACCATGTAAATGGGCCTGTGTTAATGCATAAAAAGTATAAAAAGTATTCAGACTTAAACACAGGGAAATTATGTTCACTCACCAGGGAACAGCAAATCTAGCTGACTTTTTTTTTCTAGACGGATTAGAAAAATACACATTCTTTCACTTGGCATTCTCTATGAATTTGCTGAAGTAGGAGTGGCTGATTTTTTATATGTCTGTGGTTAATGCACACTGTAAGGTATGTGCTTTAAATTTTGCTTTTCTTGTCTGTTGCTTAAAATGAAATAAGCAGAATAAACCACCACATCCATACGCTTAAGTGGACCAGTGTTTGCTGTAAAGTAGTAAGTGTTCACATTAGGTTCTGTAAAAAGAAAATGCCTACCATTTATGTTTTTTAGATGCAAAATTATCTTTGCTTTTTTTTTTCACTTCAAATATTCATGATGAAAGATAAAACTTTTTTTATTTTAAGTAAACAATAAACAGGCTGAAGATTGAAGGTGTCAAATTTATTAAAATTTTGCATTGCATTATGGAAATGGTGGTTTTCTTGGCTCCTGTCTTCCCATATCTTCTGAGGGTACAGTCTGTGGGGAAGTACATGCTCAAGCAAACATATTGCTTAATCTCATGTTACTTTCCACACCTCTCTAAAAGGGTAAAATAATGGAAATTTTTTATTTGATAAGGTAGTCTGGTTCACAACTGTTATATAAGCATAAGGAATTCAAACTACATCAAGTTACACTAAAGACTTTGAAAAATTAAGATAGCACCATTTTCAAATATCAGACCAATTCCATTATTTGTTTAAAAGTTAATCCTAAAGCTATTTGAAGATTCAATATTGTGAGTTTCCTTATTTTTTCAATAAAATACTAAGAGTTTTAAAATGCATAAATCGAGATGTTAATTAAAAAAAACTGTTGTCAAAATGATAAATTGTTTTTTAATCTTCACTTTCAATTCTAACTAATCCTCATAGAGGACAGGACACAGATGAGTTAGTTATTCTCAAGAAAATAGCAAAGAATGAAATTTTCAAAATATCAGCTGAAAAAAGTGGAAAAGGCAAGCTCACATCTAATGAGGGTCTCATAAAGACATTATTTTTGCTCTTCTTTTAACAGACAAACAACAATATAATAAGATATTTATTTTGACAGACAAAAACCAATATGATAGTATATTGATAGACAAATTGATTCCATAGAAAACTATTATTAATTGACAGACAGGAATATAACAACAATCTCCAAAGTTCAGTACTTGGGAAAGATTTCTCATGCACATTATGGCATAGTAGATATTCAAACTGTATCTTAAGCCACGTCAAAATGCTGAGGCCACCCCAGTGGAGACCAGAACTATTTGGAACAAGGAGGCAGCACAGGTAAGTTCCCACTGGCAGCACTGGAGAATGGACACTGCTGCCCTTTAGGAAACAGCACTCAATTAACTTAATGTGCTGTATGACTCAATTTGTACTCTGAAATATTCACACAACCATCAATTTTTCTGTTGATATTAAGCAAATTGAAGACTGTGAGAAGCTTAGATACAGCAGAAGACATAAAATAGCCCATCTACTTCCTCCTTTCTCAACAACAACAACACCAAAACCCACAAAAAATAAACTGTTAAAAAAAAAAAAAGGAAGTAAAATGCAATAAAATAGATGTGCAACAAGTTAAAACAGGACACAATTAAAAAATATTCCATTGTGGACTGAAGACCAGCACAGAAAAAGAGGATCCTAGAAGATTTTACTTTCTTTCTGACAGCTCTGTGCAGCTGACAGTGCTTTCATAATCCATGTGAACAGGACTACTGGCACTGCCTCCTAGGTCCTGGGGGATGCTTTTGATCTAACAAGGCAGTGCCATTATTAGAAAGGCTGTGGTGTAACTACAACATCATTGCACACTGTCAATTTAGTTTTGCATGACCACTTGGCTCACGACACTCTAAATTTAATACTGTGCTGCAGATAAACCAGAATAAATATTGTAAGAACAAAGCTGTCACAGAAACACACTCTGAGTGTTTCGACCCCATTCAAAGGCCCCTCACTATAATTGTCTCTGACAGAAGGCTCCTGTACAGTAAGCACTTTAGTTGCCAATGACCTTAAATGCGATTATCATTAGCCTTCTTGTAATACTGCCTCTCCCTTGAACTCAAATTACTGTGCTCCTCAGATGGTTTTGTAAGGAGAGTTCAGTGTTGTAGTTAGCATAATTCAAGCTGTTTTAATCATCGCTATGTCCTTTGTAAATAAATCTGTGTTCTGAAATACAAGCCGTAATAATTACATCCATAATTTGTTAGAGTTATTGAAATAATTTTGACTATACTAATTTGAATTACACTTGCAAACAAGCAGTAAGAAAACAAACAGATAATAATACATATAGTAGCATCAAGCTTTTGTTTAAGTCAAGAATTTGAATAATTCAGCCATTTTTCATAGGTGGGAATTATGCCTTCATTGAAAGTGAAACTCACCCGCAATCTCTAAATCTTTCTCAGCTCAAAAGAAAATAAAAACATGTATTTTCCCTTCCTCCACTGAAAGTACACAAAGTTGATGTCTTGCCAAAGGCTGACCAGCACACAGCAAAAGAGCAGAGATCCCATCAGCCATAGGATGCCTCTGTGGAAAGTAATTTCCAGCAGTGGCTGGAGCAAGTTAATTACTGTAAAAACTTTTCATGGTGTAAATCAGTAAGTAAAAGTCCTCTAGAAATAAGCCTTTTCAGACACATTTTAGAGTTTAGTAATGACAAGACACAGAAGCATAAAAAATAATGACACAAACAAGGATTGCCTCAAAACCAGCTTTCCATCTGTCTTGGGTCGAGCTGGCAAAATGTCAACTGCCCAAGAACAGAGAAAAGGTGTTCCTCTCCCCCCCCAACCAGCCAAGAGAAAAGGAAGGGGAGAGAGGAAAAAAAACCTTCCAAACCAGGTTTATGCTGAAACTAACTATATATTTATACAGAAAAGAGAAAACTAA
>JAOXXN010000364.1:3615106-3627733 GCA_026770055.1 Myrmophylax atrothorax
GCCCAGCTCAAGTCACCCGACAATTCCAGGCCCAGTCCAAATCTAGAACCCAAATCCAGGCCTGCCAAGGTGAACCCCCAACATCAACAGACATCACAAATAATCCTTTCTATAATCCACCCTCTCTTAAACTGGCCCTATTTCCTTTCTTCTGGTCATAAAAGAACAATTGTTTCCTGAATCTCATTGGTTTTATTGTCCACTTTTTCTATTGCTCTTTTTTTTAACCTAGATATGCTCATTTAATATTATTTATTTTCAATTTGTCATTATCATTTTTTGCATAAAACTTTCCTCTCCATTCCTGATTTGTTCAAGGGTACATTTTTATGGCCTAGACCCCATAGGCAGTAAAGGCTGTAATTAAGAACAGTAGGGATTGTATTAAAATATTTCCTTAGAAAATTCATTGTTATAAATGAATTAATGCATATTATTGAAAAAAAAGAGATAACATCCAGAGTTTGTACTTATGTGATGTTACAAAGTAATTGTGCAGTATTTATCTCTTTTTTGCTAAACTTAGTCATATATTGTTAATTTGATTGATTTTATATAATATTAATTTATAAAAATAAAATACATAAACAAATAAAATCATCAGCAATGTATGTCCTGATTAGTCTTGGAGAAACACCACTAATAACCTTCTCCAGCAATACAATTCAGCTTTCAAAATGATAATGTCTCCCTAGTTAGTCAGCACCTTATCCTGTCCATCGTGCGGTTATAACATTCATCCCTTTCTTCTCAAGTATCACTGGCATTTTCTATGTGCACCATATCAAATGTTTCACTGAAGTCCAAACAAATAAGACCTAGCATATTCCCCAGAGGAAATCGATTATCTTGTCAGTGAAAGATATCCAGTTAGTTCAGCTTGGCTCAAATCTGATGTTAAATATTGTAAGAAGGCTTCTTTCTATGCCCCTGTTTGCTAAATCTCTGAGGTGAAGTTATCAGGCCTATGGCCCATTGTGAAAAGTGGAACTGTTTCCTTTTTCCCAGATGTGGTACGGCATATTCTGTGCAAGGCATACTATACCGTGTCTATGTTAGTAGGGCAATGTATTTTTCTGTGATTTGTGCTGACATATATACATATATATGCACAAAAGATTTTCTGCTTTAAGTCTCACTTGCACCTGATTTAGTACCAACAATTTCAATGGAGATTTGATCTGGTTTTGGTTTGTATTGTTCCTTTTTTCCCTGAAACTTAAAATGCAATTCTCACAGGAGTCAATTCAGTGAAAGGCTGTAGTCCTGGTTGATACAGGGAGGGTTAAACCAGATGGTTATAATTTTTTGTATCTATTCCTTGTTTATCTGGCATTTTAGTTTTTCCTGTAGTCATGATGTCTTTGCCCGTATCAGAATACAACAGAGATATCCAATGTTAAAAAATTATAACTGGGGATGAGTTTTCAAGGTAGATATCCAAAACCTGGATATTGAAAGCTGATTGGGTTCTGATTTGGTAGTTAATTTTTTTGTTGGTTTAGGATTTTTCTTCGTTCTGTTTCTTTGGTTGAGTTTTTGGCTTTGTGTTTGTGGGGGGTTTTTTGTTTGTTTTTGGTTTTGTTTTTTAATTATGATTGTTTTCTAAGAACTTGCTGATAAACTTCATGGTCTTTAGATTTAAAATATGATGGTATCACAATCTCCAGCCTTTATTCTTAATGATACAACATCACAAAGGTCAAAACCTGTCAGCAGGACCCATGTTCTGTATGGAGAAAGCTCACAGAGCTATTGGATGGAAACCAGTGTTTCCACATTAAAAACAAAACAAAAACTACAACAAATTCCCCCAAAAGAAACAAACAAAACCAAACATCCAAACATTATTCGTGGAAGACAAATTTCAGATTTCAGACTTGGCTACCTAAGCATGTGTATGAGACAGTAATGATGGAAGTCTCCATGCCACATGGCCTGCTGAAGCACCCACTTTTCATCTAGCCAATCAAAAGTAGTAAAAGATTTCAGCAGCAATCCTGTTTGATCAGCCAGCTGCGTTCTCACCCCAGGTCTCACTGGAATGACATAAAGTCTTCTCATCATGAAGGTGATAGATGGTACTTACCTCCTAAAGGGAGGCTTGTGATGGAAACAAAAAAACAATCACCAATAGCTATAAAACAGCAGGGGTTAAAATTTATGATGTCTGACTTGTAATTTCACTCACCTACACTCAAGGAATGTTCCTTCCTGCCCTTCTACTTTCTCAGTGGTTAAGTATCCTGGTTTTGCCCCATGAAGTGACAGAGGAGCCACAACTTTTCTCAACAAGGTAAGAATCTGTATCAAAGCTCTTCAAGTATGGAAAAAAAGACCTGAAAAGTTAATTGGAGCAGGAAATTCTCAATTCTTTCATTATATCTTCCTCAAACTGAAGAATATCATAGAGAAATGGAGAGAGCCTGCAGGGTACTCATTGCTTGTGAACTCCCTACTTTAATTCTGTGCCTTTCCAGCAATGATTTGTAACCATGTGTCTTTAACAGGAGGAAGAAAAAATGATTTTTAAAAACAGGGTAGTATACATACACTTCCTAATAAAAGAAGGTACAAAGAACTCTTCTGCCTACAGGTAGTGCACAAATGTCTTGCATTAAAACAGACATGGGGGGTTGGAATAAGATGATCTTTAAGGTCCCTTCCAACCCAAGCCATTCTGTGATTCTGTGACAAAGCTTCTTAAATTGCATCTCTGACAATTGTACAAACCCCTAAAAGTAAACAAAGGAGAAAAAAGTGCCAGAAAGAAAACTGTGTACCGAATATGCCCCTGCTGGGCACAGAAGAAGATGAAAGAGCCATATAGCTCTAATGTGAAAAGATAAATAGGTCTATAGAAGCACAGTGGAATAGAGAGAGCAATTAGAGGAGCTCATTCACACCAGTATTTGCATTTTTTTTTTTTGACTGTAACCTTCTGAATTTAATGGGAGCAGCTTCAAATAGTATACTTAAAATTATACAATGTAGATTTGCAGAATATCTATTATTGTGTTTATTATGAAGAAGATTATTGTAAATACCATTGCCTGAAATGTGTAAAAGGAGAGGGCAATCCGCCTCAAAATCTTAAATGCTATCCATTGAGCAAAAAGACTGGTAGGGGTTACTTAGGAATGTTCAAGAAAATTAAAGCAGCCAGCTCAGCACACAGCTGTGGAAATTTCAGTTCTCTACATCAGGGTGAGTTTTAAGATAGTTTCAAGAAGGTTAATGAAGTGTTGCAGCAAATATTCATGATGTTCAGCTTTTCCTATGTGTGCAAGGCAGCTTGAGAAAAAAAAATCTAACCCTCAAATTGCTTATTTCAAACATTTGAGAGCACAAATGTGGCATGGAAGGGAAAATTTTATTGAAAGCTCAAATGATTTCCTTATTATTTTTTTCTCTAGGACCAGAATTCTTTAGAAATACACTATTCATATTAGAAAAACTGTGAAAATAAAGCGTTATGTTCTAGCTCATTTTTAATTAATACACTCACTGAGGAGGACCCTTATTCCTACCTTTTGTTATGGCGGCCCCATAGACAGCAAATTGCTGGTTCCCACTCAATTTGCTGCTCAGCAGAACCCTGAAGTCCTTTACTGTATGAAAAGTAATTCCTAGGTACAGGATTTGGCAGTTCCCTTTGCTGAACTTCATAACACTCTCTTAGATGCATTCTTCGAGGTTGTTGAGGCCTCTCATTTGGTGTATCAGCCGCTTCTCTGAGTCTTGCACAAGCATTGCACTGTCATGTCCATGTGCATCATCTCCAGAAGAATTCTTCATTTGCCCAGAAGAACCAGGCCTTGCATTTCTGAAGTGACAGATTTCATCCTGGTTTCAAAAAAGAAAAGGGCTCCTGCAGATATGATCTCATTCTGCCTGTCCAAATCTCAGTAAATTTAACTTCCTCTAATACCCTTTAATGTTCTTGTCAGATTCAATGAAATTGGAAAGAAAGACTTCATTCTGAAAGGCATCAAGTTCCTATACATGTGGGTGAAGGAAAGTAATATTAAATGCTACTACTTAAGAAAAGGTAGAAAACTCTCAGCCTTTATTGATTTAAATTTTTATGTTAATAGCAGATGGAAAATCAACATATACACATTTTCAGGTTGCCTGCAGTACATTGCAAATCTTTCCCTACTATAAATTGAAAAATATATAGACAGAGAAGATGAGAAGACTTAAGGCATTGGTAAGATAAATTAGTTATGTACAAAGAGTATTACACAGAGCCCAAGGGGAGATTGAGGAAGATTTATGCATAAGATCATGAGAGGAACCTGATGGTACTCTCTTATGAGTAAGTTTAGGAGTACTGAGGATAATGGGAAGCTGGGAGTCATTGGAAAAAGTGGAAGGGTTCAGGGTTATTGCCAGAAAAGTGGCAAAGGAGACAAATGACATAAACCACTACTTTCACTAGGTTCTTTACTCACAGATCAACTTCTAATTTTTTGTGGAACCTGTTTGAAAATAAGATTTCTGCTTCTTTGCAAGTTCCTTCTTTCCTGCCAGGTATAAGTACGTAATTTAGTTTGATGGAAGATGGGTGAAGGGAAGAAGTAGAAATATTGAAAAAAAGAGAAAAAATAACCAGTTGAAAATATGTGCAAAACTGTTAACACTCAGTGTAGATGTAAACAAGTTCTATAAACAATGGTATGCTGAATGATATGCTGATTTAGTTTTAGTTGGAAAAGGCCACTGAATAAGGAAGTTTATTACTGCATCTTTGACTTTGACCCACTTGCTTTATTTCCTGGGTCAAAAATTTGTCCTTGTGCTGAGTATAACTTGAGCAGAAGTATTTTATTTGCTAATACATATCCCGTATTGGACTTTTGCTGTTATTATTACAAATAAGACAGTTATGCATGATGATCTGGTGGGGAGACTGAGTTTGTGCAATGTTAAGTGCAGGGAATAGTTTTATCAAAATGGCCGTGGAGCTATATATAATAGATGGGGGAAAATACTGTGATTACCTACCAGGATGTGTCATTTGCTTCCACACTTAAAGGGAGAAGCTGTCAGAATCAGATTAATGCTGCTGTGTTCTTCACCAGAGTCCGAACCAAATTGCTATATATCAGCTGGAGAGAGCTGAGGAGCATTTGGCTATGACAATTTCTTTTAAGTACCTTTTTTTTTTTCTTTTTCAAAACTGTTTCCACCTGTTGGGAAGTATCACAGAAACTAGTCACAACATCTTTATTTCTTGTTAGGATCCCCCATGTGGGAGACAGTCATTGTCATAAGAATGCCTTTTTTCTCTCCCTTTAATGCTGGCTCAGGATCATTGTGGAAGGGCAGTGCTCCACAGATGTGTTTTTTGCCATGATGTGATCATCATTAGTGTCATGTTCTGGTCTCCTGTACTCAGTTGTTCCTGCTATTTATTGTATCACATCCTTTACTGGACTTTACAACTCATTTCATACTTTTTGGTGTTTTTGTCCTGCTAGGAAATGAGATTGCTTCTATCAATGTCCAGCCTGAAATGCCTCTCTTGGGCCTTGAACTAGTCTTTTTTGACTAGCAAAATGCAGCTGCTGGCTCTGTCTGTAAACACCCTCTTTTTTACAGCTCAGACATTTCCTCTCTCCATTTACTATCACCTTAAATGCGGTACCCTTTATATAACCGTTACTGATTGAACACCTATCTTTTCTTTTTTCCTTGGTTCTTTTACCTGCTATACAAGTAGTGGTGTGGGTTGCATCAAAACGAACTTGTTTCCTGAGAGCTGATCAAACTTTTAATGACACACAGAACACGATCCTTTCCTAATGTTTCTATCCTCTACACCTACATTCTGTATTCCTTTCAATTCTCTTGTCTCTTTCTACCCAGTTCACTGTTTACAACTTCTGCAGCATCTTTTATCTTTTTACCACTTCTTTTTCTACTTCTTTCTTCCTGTAGAAATCTCACTGGCATGGTTTCTTTGTCTTTTTGAGGCATTGATATGATATTTTTTTTTAAAAAGTCAGCTGCATATCCATTTTTTAACACATTTTTCTTGACAATTCTTGACAATTTATCTCTTCCTCTGGGCTGTGTTTCATGCCAGTATAAGTGAACTATCTGCTCTGACATGCTCCTTTTTTAGTATTTATATAATTTGTGGGTTTATATCACCATTTCTCTCTTGTCTTTATTCTACTGGCAATTTTACTTCATAAATCCAGAAATGCATGGACAAATAAGCTATATATATTTCCACTCTGACATGCATCTGGATTGCCAACCATCTGGCTTAGCTTATGGAGAATGAATTTTTCTTTTTCTTTTTTTTTTTTTTTAATTCATCTTGTAGGCCTGATGGAGTCAGCTACTGGTCCAATCCAATTTCATCTCTACTGCAAAACCTTGTTTTGCAAAAGATGAAAAACATATCCTGTAAATCTCCAGTAACTGCATAGCAGGTTTGAAGGATTTGAAGGATCTTTCTTATCTTTTGGAAGCATTCAGCAGTCTGTGGTTCTTGCACGCCACTCTATTGCAATAAATGTTCTGCTGTACTCAGTATCAGCCCCGTAATTTCTTGCATGTGAGCTCAACTTTGAGCCATTGACTTTAACGCACCAAAAGTTTTTCCATATCTCATATGTATCTTAGACAAAGTTTGAGCAGTTAGAGTACTAAATCCATACAAAATTACCAGACTCACTTCCAATCAATAATAACACAGTGGAAAATCAGGGTCATTAATCATGTCATGAAATCACAGACAATCACCACTTTGCAATTAGTGCTGTTCTCAGTTGGAGGGTCAGTGCATTCTGTGAGGAGCTCCTGGTGCAGCACATTAAGTAAACTGTGCATATTTATTATGCAAATCATACATAAAATCATGGAATTATTTGGGTTAGAAGGGACCTTAAGGACCACCTCGTTCAAAAACTCCAGCCATGGGCAGGGACATCTTTCCCTAGACAAAGTTGCTCCAAGCCCTGTATGACTTGGCCTGGAACACTTCTAGTGATTGGGCAGCCACAGCTTCTCTGGCCAGCCTGTGCCAGGGCTTTCCCACCCTCATAGCCAAGAATTCTACCCCAATATCCCATATAGGCCTTCCCTCTGGGAGTGGAAAGCCATTCTGCCTTGTCCTGCCCCTCTATCCCTTGTCCCAAGTCCCTCTCTAGCTCTCTTGGAGCCCCTTTAAGCACCGGAAAAGGCTCCAGAAAGGGGCTCTCAGGTCTCCTTGGAGCCTTCTCTTCTCCAAGTGAACAATCTCAGCTCCCTCCACACATACTCATAGGAATATATGTTGTATGTGTATGGAAATGTTGAGCTTTGGTTTAGACCTCTCCTGGGAGCTGGAGTCAAAGTCAGGTTAATTGTACCAAATCCAGCAATCAGGCAGCTCCCATGCTTGATCCTTGAAATATTTTTCAGCAATAATGGTTATAAACTACTTGATTTTGCTAACTAAACCCTAAGTTGCTTTGTATCTCTAAGAAGGAGTGAAGAAAGAGTTTCAGAAAAGAAATTGTTTTTTAGGGTTTTTTACAAGGCAATGTAAATTTTCATTCTATAATTTCTATAGACTTTTATTGGGGTTTTTCATTTTTTTTGTTTGTTTTTCTGGTTTTTTTGGGGGGGAGAAGAGGGGTTCTTTTGTTTTTGTTTTTTAAACCTATTTGTGCAGTTGACACTTTTCAAAAGAGTTTCCACTCAGCTGTCAGAATCCCCTTAAAAAATAAAAATAAATAGCTTTTCTGTGAAATTCCCATTTGCCATGTGCTTTACTCTGTGTAAGTCAGGATGACTTTATCAGTCTCCTTTCTTCCCACAAAGCCAAGGGGATGTCTGTCTCCTGCTGATTTAAGCACAATAAGAAATTTTTACAGAGTTTTACATAGTCTGCTCAGCAATCACACAGCTACTGCACTGCTCTCCACTACATGAGAATATGTTGGTTTTCATAACCTCTTAGTGTCTGCTGCCAAACAGAATGCAGCATGTTTTATTATCGATTCCAGCCAAGTACACATTTCATCTTTCCAGTTCACTCAACAGCACCTTTTCCTTCAGTTTTGGTTCAGCAGCACCACAGTTCCCCAGCCTGCCCTACCACTTTGCATTCAGATGTGTTTTTTGGCTAATAACTGTCACACTACATCCCAAAAGCCTGCCATGAGAAGCAGCCCCCTCCTCACCTTGATCTCATCATTGTCCCCCACGTCCCAAGTTCACTGATTTTTCATCTGAAAGGAAACCTCTCTGCAAAGGCTCTGGGTTTGGTCTCCTGTCTGTGTGAATGTTATTCTCAATCCTTGCTGTTTTTCATTGCGGGTGATGAAAGATCACTACTTTCCATATCCAAAGATGACTAGTCTGAGGAAAATGAACAAAGAGACAGAAGCAATAATAATTACAGCAGAATTGAGTCTTTATTCAAATGTAAGCTCAGATTTCCTGGGAAGCCTTTCCTAGCACAATATAAAGACAGACCCCGTTTCTTACAATTTGCCATCTAAGCCTTGCACAGGAGACACAGAGAGAAAAAAAATAGACAGGATCAAGCATGAAAAAACAGCAAATAATGAAAATATCTCTATTGGTGCCCCTACGTTACCAGATGTATCATTGGTGGATAGGTCACTTTGTGGTGACCTGGGGGTTTGGAACTAGATGATCTTTAAGGTCCCTTCCAACCTAAACCGTACTATGGTTCTGAAAACCTAGGCTTTGGGGCAGGGAAGGGAGGCAATGGACTTTCCAGAAGGATAGGGAGACCTTGTATCTCACTTTGACTGTGGTTCAACTCCTCTAACCATAAATATCTTAAACTAATACATGTTCTTTAGTTGAGCTTAGTTTTGCAGCTAATGTATTCAGTAGGTGCATCTACCAACTGTTTTTATTTTGAAACAGGTGTTTTGTTCTCTCTGTAGTTAGCCATGCTGTCAATTATCTTCAGTTTTAGAGGCCTAAAGTTAAGAGAGAAAACCTCACTGGTTTTACAGAATCAGCCTGAAAATTCTTCAGGATCTCTTAGTGAGAGAGTTGGATGGATCTTCTCCCAATACAGAGCATACTGGATTATTTTTGACAATTTTTTTAACTTTTCCCTTCTCTATTTTTGGAAGGCCTTAAGGAACAAAAAAATTCTTAGAACTAAGATTAAAAGTCAGTCCCTGACTCCCAAAATGTGACCAGGAGCAACTTTCCTCTGTCTCCTTCTCCAGGTGGCACAGGAGGACTATCTAAAGTTTTCATGGTCTAATCCACAACCAATAGAAGCCAGCTTGACACTGCTAAAGCTAATGAACATGTTGTTTTGTAGCTATATATAAAGATCTGTGCCTCCAGTCATGAGCATTTATTGTAGGTTTATTGGCCAGTAAAGGGAGCCCAAGGATTTTTTCATTCCTGAGTGTATGGGCCCTTTGTATTTTAAAAAGTTAATGGGACATTAGGTTTAATTGAATGTATAGCTTAATTACTGGGAGCCTCTCAGACCAGAACACATGCTGTGCACTTGCAGTTTGATGTGTCTGCAACCACACAACTTTACCGGGATGCTGCTTTTAAGGGATGAGTGCTCCTCCCTGCTGAGACAGGCAATTCATGCACCTCCTTCCATCCTCTCCCAGTAAATCTTCTCTTTGGACATTTGAGTTATGACTCTCTGAGTGGGATGTTCTTAGTTTCCTACCGATATTCACATTTCTCATGCAGAACATATGCCAAATTTATACCTGATCACCTCAGACAAGACATTTACCGAGTAGGAAATAAGAGTAACTGCAGCTGAGCTTGTTTTAGGCACAGAGAAATTACAAAATCCCTTTAAAAAATCTTTTACTGTATCCTGTGGATACCTGCTTATAGAAGAGAAAAGTGCTATTGCATCTAAAAATCCCCTCCTGGACTTGCTGAATTGGAGCTCAAAAGAGATAATTCTTCATCCCAGAAATATAATGAGAAAGGTGTAAATATATTTTTAAGAACACAGGAAAAATAGTGGAAAAAAGAAAGGGAATAAAAAATTTGACACATAAAATACATATGTAGCTTGCACAGTTACGCAGAGCATCCACAAAGTCACACGATCCAATTGCAACTGCATTTATTAAGGCACATGTTTCCCACTGTGTCTTCAAACTGCGTTCAGTTCCTTGACCAGGATGACAGACATCAGCGGAGCAGTGGAGGCTCAGCCCTAATGCAGGGAAACATTGCTCTCTTACAAATGCAGAAGACATTTAAGATCCTGTTAGAACCCAGCTTAACATTTTCAAATATATTTTTCCTGTTGTGTTTTCTGCTTCCTCCTCTCTCTTCCACACATCCTGTACTGCCACTGATCTTTCCAGTCACAAGACAATATGACATCTGAGCCAGGAAAACATGGTGTCTGCATTAATTTATTCTCCTCTCTGCATGGGAATTAAGATGAGCTGAAGTGTTTCCAACAGCCTCTCTCCCTCCCTTTCTTGTCTTTTTTGTCTTGTTTCTTCCAGACAGTGAATTTACAGAAACAGCTCAAAAAGCAATGCCTGAAAGGTTCCCAGAGCTGAACCCATTACTGCCAACTGATCGTATTCACCTGAAAAGAAGCTATAACACTGATATATGGTGTCAGCAATAAATATGTTAAGAACAAAAAAAGTGTTAAAGAAAAAGGTTTAACACGGCTTGAATTTTTTTTTGCCATCTGTCCACTGTGATAAGGTCATGTCCCTTAGAGCCGGTTGGCTCCATGTTACAGCAGCTGTGATTAACATTAAATGAACAGTTTAAGACTGTGGTGGCTGTACACTTGTGATTGTGGGGATTTAAGGTTGTTCAAGCAAACTCTGTATTCAACTAGAATATATTTATGTTGTGGGTCAATGAAGTTAAAAATATACCAAAACTCCTCTCTAATTAGACAAAAAAAATTCAAGTCCTAAATGTTATAACAGACATGCAATTGAAAATATGTTCTCCCAAGGATCATATTTTTAATTCCATCATTGTTGAGAATATTCCTGTCACAGTGGATATTTTACCAGGCTGTTGTTTATCACAAGCAAAATCAAGACATGCTCAAATATAATTTTTTACATTTAAAATAATGAAAATATTTTTGAAACCTTCAATAAGACCTGACTTGAATTATGAGCCAATGAAATAACCACTTCTACAATCATTTAACCTATTCAATGTTTCTTTTTTAAAGAAACTTAAAGACTTCTTAGCAGAGCTTAAATATTTATTGATTAGAAAAGTTTAAGCTTAAATTGCTGAGTCATCAGAAGAACAACAGATGTATGACTTTATCTTTTTGAGAATATGATATTTAAAACCACTAAGTATCAAAAATACTTACTTTCCAGTAATTGAATAAATTTGTGTACATATATTCAGTTGCATGAGAATTTTGTGTGGGGTTGGATGCTTATGCTTTCACCTTGTTTTTGCTCTATACAGTTCTCTGTAGCCTAAACATCACGTTATATATATCTTAAAGCTAACAGCAAACAGGCTTTCATCTTCTTTGTCAAGTTCCATCCATTCTTAGGAAATTCTTTCCTTCTTGGTAATTACTGTCTTTTCTAATAAAGGCCAGTAAAGTTACAAAATTTTGTGCCTTTGTCCATGATCATAATAGAAATAATCTTGGGAGCTTTAGGAAAACACAATTTTATTCGTCTCTGGGCCCAAATGTACCATAAAGTGAGATTTATCTGTATGCTAATGATATCTATTATGTGCTTTAGGAAAGGGATAAGAGAAAGCAAGCTGTTCATTCAGTGAGACATTATCACTACTGGCATTATGACACCTTCGATAAAAAGCATCAGCAGCATCACTTTAAAATCTTCTTTAAAATTGTCAAGTTTCTATCAGCAGTTACTATGGGGGAGCCATAGACCTTCATCTTGCAGGACCTTGCTGGCACTCCTGATTTCCTCTGAAATATTTTAATTGAGGTCATGAGGTGCCATGAATTTTAGCATAAATACAATTTAGAAGAATTCAAATCTGTCTAAGATTACTCAGTTAGGAGAATTGACTGGGGCCCTTTTGTCCCTGCCAGACCTTTGGTTCATTCAGGGTCCTAGCAAAGTTAGACACAATAATGTTCCTCTGTAATTGATGGCAAACTCTGCTTCATCCTACACCTTATCATCAATTAAATGTGACTCCTACACTCTTGAGAAAGGTCTGCAAGACTTGGTTCTGGGAGTCCGACATTTCTCTATTCTCTGACTCTACCTCTGCAGCTTCAAATTAGCTCCTGATCTTCTTGTTGTTCCAATTTTCTCAGTTGTTAAACAGGAATAATCAGGATTTGCTTGTCTATTTATACCAGACATTGATATTGAGTGAGTATCACTCACTGCATTAATTTTCAGTATTTAGGACAAGCGGGTAGCGATGGCAGAAATGCATGCTGGGGATAGGACAGGAACGAGCACTGTCATTTCTGGACTGTGAAATGTGGAGCAATGTTCCTTGCTTGAAGGACTTCAAAGTGGATAAAACATAAAGGCCAGAAAATTTGACAGGGTCTGGACTGAAGAAGTTTTCATGATTACTTCACTAAAGGGAAAGTAATTATGGGTGTAGGACTCAAGGAACCAAAGAACTCTGTTTACGCACACA
>JAOXXN010000364.1:3646190-3656873 GCA_026770055.1 Myrmophylax atrothorax
AAGGGTAAATCTTGCTTACCCCACTTTCATATCCCACTAATGAGAGCATTGCTCAAGACAATCATGGAATTATTAAGGTTGGAAAACTCCTTTAATATCATTGAGTCCAACTACTAACCCAGCACTGCCAAAGTAACCCCTAACCCATGTCCCCAAATGCTACATCTACACATCTTTTAAATTCCTTCAGGGATGGGGACTCCACCACTGCGCCGGGAAACCTGTTCCAATGCTTGACCATCCTTTCAGTAAAAAAAGTTTTGCTAATGTCCAAACAGAAGCACCTATGGTGCAGCTTGAGGCTGTTTCCTCTTGTCCTATGGCTTGTTACCTGGGTGAAGAGAACAAGCCCCACCAGGCTACAACGTACTTTCAGGCAGTTGTAGAAAGCCTCCGTTTCTCCAGGACAAACAATCCCAGCTCCCCCAGGTGCTCCTCATCAGACTTGTGCTACAGATCCTTCCCCAGCTCAGTTTCATTCTTAGGACATGCTCCAAGACCTCAGTGTCTTTCTCGTGAGCGGCCCAAAACCAAACACAGGATCAAAGACATGACTGCACTTTTGCCCACTGCACAAAGAAAGATCTACTAACCTGATTTCCATACTGTTTGCACGATCCTATGCCCTGCGTCATACACAGAACCACTGCAGCAAGCTGCTCAGCCCACTGCCAGCAGGAATCTCAGAAGTCCTGTGAAACAATTGAGTTTCTGTTCTGGAAATAGCACATATTGTTTCTTGTCTGTGAAATAACTTCTAAACTTTCAGCATTGTGTTATAATTTCAGACTCTCTTTGAACACTCAATGACCATTTTATCCCTTATGAAATGATGGGATCTTCCTTATCCATGCAACCTTTCCAGAATTTAACTTTGGAATTCAACAGTCCCTATATCCTTGTCTGTATTTTTGCAGTTCCATCTTAACAACCACAGTGTTAAATCAATATAATGTAAATATTTCTCTTCATTTCCATGTCCCCACTTTTAGATACTTTAAAGTCACTTCCTATATTCTCAACATAATGGTAAATATTCTTAAAATAACAGTGAAAAAGTAATCTGGATAACTTACTGTATTTAAAACAATAGAAATACAGTAAAAAAAATCACAGAAAATCCCAAAGGGAAAAGTCTGAAAGCAGGTCTTCTGAGAATAGATTTCCTGGTTTAATTGACAGCAGGAAAATTTAAGATCCTTTAATAAGCTTCATCCTTCAAGTCTTGTTCAGTCCAGAAGTCAACACAGACTTCTTTACTTGGAAACATCAATACAGGGCAGGCAGTTAACCCTTGGAATCTGCAGTGTATTGCACTGCCCTAAACCACTCCACTTTCCTGCATGACAATCCATTATATCTCAGTGCCATCAGCCGTTGGCAGATAATTTTCCTATGGAAGACTTTTCGTCCTAGTAAGTGCTGTCATGGTAATATTCAACCCCAGCAATGTAGTTAAATGAAATTGAAAGGAATAGGCTCTTCCCAAGAGTGTCCCAACTCATCCAGAGTCAGGCGTGCAAGGTGGGATAAATCATTTTTGGAGGCATCTCTTTGCCAATTAGAAATCAGACTACACAACAGGTTTTTATATGCATAAAGCTTGTTGGGATAAATCTTAACATTTGACAGGCAATTCCAGTAACAATAAGGTTGTCTGAGATAGAGATACATCAGAAACCAGATATTGTTGCTCATAGTGTTATGGGGAAAGGAAGAGAGGAACGTGGTCAGATTTAACTTTACATATAATGAAGCTATAGAGGGAAAGATAGGGAAATCAAACTCTCATAGACAAGATTAAGGAACAAAGACATAGCTTGAATCTCCAGGATGTGTTCCACACAAAGTATAACATTACTGATCAAACAAGTCTTGTAGCTGGCCATGGTTATTTAGAGTAAATCCCCAAATGTCAGCATCCTCTCCTGGAGAATAGCCTAGTTGGGATCCAGCAGAAGGCATTCTTGGTAGGTTTAATTTTATTACTGCATCAGGAGCTTTTGAAAAATATGCTTTTAATATCCCTCCAAGTCATTGTAGATTGTGTAAGAAAAAAAATGCCACTTCAAATGAAAGAAACAGGACAGACTGCAACAAAAAATAGCAATGAATTCTCCTTCACACAAAGGAAAAAAAAATAAATGAATACTTCATGAAATGCTTTCTGGTAAAATACCTAACATTACAAGATAGTGAGTAAATGCTAACTTCTGCCTTGTCCTAGTTTTACCCATAGAGTATTTGGGTGTCAACCTATATACCTGGGAAAAACATCAGGCAGTAATTCTTTTCCCATGACTATTTTCAGTGTGTTCTGTTTTCAATATTATTAGAAATTTCCAAATTGCCTACTTCATGGTAAACACAAAAAAATCTCACTCTCTAACTGTCTCTGGCATTTCTCTTCAACTCAGACTTAATGTTGAAAGACTGTTCAGTACAGGTTGAGAAAGGAATTTAGTTTACATGTTAAACAACTCAATTGCTTTTGTTTCTTTTTTGGTCTTGTCATTTGTTCAGACAAAAGCCAGAGATGTTTGATATGTATCATTTATTCAACACTTTTAAATGAAACAGGGAAATTTTAAAAATAAGGTAGAATAATATTTCTTACTCTAGCCTCTCCCATTTAAATCGTGTTTGAATTTTGTCTTCCACTCTTCTCTGTTTTCCAATGCAATAAACATATTTTTCTCCCCAGGCTTCATACCTGCTATTTTTAAATATGCTGTTACTAAGTCCTTAGTTACCCCACTCTTCTCTGTCTATTTGGCTTCTGATTCCAGGCTTTTTGCCAATCTTTTGGGGGTTTTGCATCGTTCTGTGTAATTAATTGTTTCAGATCAATGAATTCTTTATTGCCTGCTTCCCAAAAACCCCAAACAATTAACATTGCAAAAAGGACACTTCACTAAACTGACTTAGGCCAACACCAGAAGCAACAGTTGTGATTCCTACACTCACATCCAAAATGAGATGTCTAAGGCAGCCTCAACTCCTCCTACTGCCTTCTACAGAAAAGAGAAATGGACATCTCCAGGGAGTGATTTCTCTTTCTTAACTCCTGTGGTAAAAGGAAACAAACTCAATGAACACAATTTAAACAAGGCCAATGGTGGAAGTAAAAGTTAACTGAGGTGGGAGTCACCAGATTAGATTATGAGTTTGATCACGCTGAGTCAAAAGTGGAGTTGGACACAAATTCTAGTGATAAAAAGTGGAAGGAGTTTCTCTGCCTCATCTGTTTGAGTAGCAGATAGTGGATACAGAGATACATAGAATCTACTTTTTGGCTATTGTTTAGAAAAAAGCTTACGTGAGCCTCAGTTTAAGCAATTAGGCATGTCAAGTGCATTTTAATAATACACAAAACTGGCCTAATTGCAGAGGTGGAGTAGGGGACTCCTTATAAAATTTTAATAGACTTATCACTTAATTTTCTAGGAGGAATTAGCCCCAGAGGCTGGCAGAGACATGAAGCAAAACATAATCAAACATCAGCATTAATGAAAACCCTTACTTAAGGTTTAAATGCTTATATATATTTATATATATATTTATATTTTTATATATATATATATGCATGCATAGTTACAACATAGATGGTTATATATAACCTTCTTATTTCTAAGTCCGCTTCTCTTTAAAAGTCAGGTTCTGTGATTAATTATTCATGATAACTCACTTATAATCTATTTTAGTTACAATTTAACTGAGATGGCAATGGTATATTTAAGTAGGCTTGAAATCACATGTACAGCTTAATTTTTGCTGTTCCATTTCCTCAACTTTGCTCTTTTTCACAGATGATATTGACCAGATGGAATACTGTTGAATTCCTTAGGAGGGAACTCTCCCCCAAAGCTTACCTAGATGTTAGTCATCTTCAGAGGTGATTATAACTCTGGCACATTGTATCAAGGTCAGAGCACAATTCTTTCTTGGCTCCAACTCAAGAGTAAATGATGAATAGGTCTGAGGTGAGGATTAGTCTCAAATTACTATTGCATACAATGAACACTGCTCCCAGGCAGCATCATTAGTTCACAGAAGGAGGAGAAAAGATGTATCTGACAAACAAACACATTTATCTGACTTGGTTTTAAGAGTACCTTTCCTTTTTTTAATTAGTGTAAGACCTCCACCTTTGCAGTTCATCAGGGTGCGTTGTGGTAACTGTAGGTAGATTCCTACTTTTTTTCCTTTCTCACACTAAAGATTATAATTCACAATGACTTTCCATTTGATTTACAAGGACCATGAAAGTCTGTCTGGGTATTGACCGTACCAAGACAGTTTTATGCTGCCAAGGTGTTCACTCTTGCTCAAATGCCAATATGTTTCATGGGTATAATTATTTATGTGAAATATTAATAACATTTTCCCCATTTTCAGTTTTCTAGTCCTTCTCATCTCTCCTCCAAGTAAAAGGAAAGGTTAATTAACACTTCTAAGAAATACTTATAAAGTTCTAAAATTTACACCATTAACATTGTTGGAAATGTTGGAAAGGCCTTATTCTACCAACAGAATTTTTCTCAAAATATTGAAGGAGGTGATACCCTGTATATACAATGAAACTCATTAAATGTCACATATTTTGCTGCGGAAGTCCATTCATTAAAATGGTTTGGTTTAGATACTAGATTTAATAGAATTTCTCTAGAAACCACATCCTCTTTATCTGTTCCCTGTGTCTGATGTGCTTCATTATCAGTTAGAAGAAGGTAAACACATAAGGAATAATGTGATAATTTCAGAATAATACACCAATTTTTTTATCACAGTTTCAAGGAAGTCTACTTTGAGGGCAGGGCAAAGAAGTCACTTTTGTTTCATTCACAACTGAGAAAATGCAAAACTTACAGAATATAAAGGCTTTACAGGCTGATGAGCAATAAGGCTAAGGTAATGGCAGGAGATGTGTGAGGAAAAAATAAAAAGTGGGATTAATTGCATTATTCTGAAATATGTGCAAAGCAGTCAAACGCTCTTCTCACATCTGGGTCTTGTTCTGAGTTACCAGTAATTTGGCTTCAGCACTGAAGGCTTTTATATTAACCACTGCCACATGCTCATAGAGTCAGGTAGCAAAGACAAATCACAGTATTCCTGTCAAGTATATTGGAACAAAAGGGTTTAAGAGCTATAGTTTAAATGATAAGATTGAAATAGTCTTGCAAATGCAAACATTTGCTGGCAGAAAGACAAATATAAAGCAAAAAGTACATGATCTCCATCTGATGTTAGAGGTTTTACAACGTGTTGTAGAAGTGAAGAATTCCATTCTTTACCATGTAATGTCCCAATTATTTCTGTTTTGCTTTTCTTCTTAATAGACTTGTTTGACACTGTATCAGTTGTTACCATAGCTTCAAATGCACAAAGTTTTAGGCAAACTTTCTTCAACCTTTCTTCACAGATGTCTGAACATATTTCTCTTTGAATTACGGGTTTGAAAGGGAACAAAATATAAACATGAGATGAAAACTTCATGTTTGATTTTCACCTTGGTTAGAATTTCGGTGTTCAAAAGTTTTAGACTGCTATTTTGAATGCTGGGATAAGGACAAATTGACCCAAAGCAAATGCTCATGTACTATAGAATATATAAAAGATATAGTGTATTTGATGTGAATTCCCATGGAAATATGAAACTGTCATTAGTTTAATAGAAAAACAATATTCCCCTCCTGGTTTTCACACTGTCATTGTAGAAGAGTAACTCCTTTTGTAGTGCCATTAGTCAGCAAAGTCCTGTTTTAAAAGCAAAAAAAAAAAAGGTCTGAAAACAAAATTCAAAATGAAAGACACTGAGTCAACCCTGAAGTCTGTCTGAGTTAACGCATACCATTTTTATACCTTACTTCAGACTGACTGGTCTATACATATTAAGAATGCAAAAAATTAAAGCCTTGTTCTAGCAGTCTTTTTGGGGCAAAATTGCCTTTGAAACTGAGGAAAGAGAGAGAGGTGTAAGATTTACAGGGACCAGACTTTAGAAAAAGGAATTAACTGCATAAAACTTGACCTATAATATCCAAATCCATATCTTACAGTATTATCAAGACACCAAAAGTAGTTACAGCAGGGAAAACTTAAGAACTTAAGGAGAGACACTGGAGTAATTGAGCCCATCTACTAACATCTCAGTCATTAGAATTATGAGCTTAAGGCTGTCTTGAAATAACCAAATAGATTTTCAAAGAGTGACTATTAACAGCAATATGTTTAGATACAAGCAAAAATTTAGTTCCATTGGACATATACTTCCAGCATTTTATAAAGTCAGAACAAAAGAACCAAAGGTTTAAAACTTTCCTCTGTACTTCCACATATGACTTACATTGCAACCGAGAACTTTAGAGATGCAGTGCAGGAAAACACAAATGTTAAATCATATTTAAGCAAAAAAAGTTACTCATTTCCAATAATAATTTGGGAAAAATTAGTCTTCATGAATATGGGAAAAAATATTAGTTTGCATAAAGAGACTGTATCAGTTTAGCAGATAATCTGTCTGGCTCTGCTTGTTGGTTTTTTCCTTTTTTTTTGGTTTGTTTGTTTGTTTGTTTTATTAGCATAAAATTTAAGAATCACAGAATGGGTTAGGTCGGAATGGACTACAGTGGGTCATCTGGTCCAACCTCCCTGCTCAAGCAGGGCCATCCCAGAGCACATGGCACAGGATTGTGTCCAGGCAGTTCTGGAAAATCTCCAGTGAGAGAGACTCCACATCCTCTCTGGACAATCTATTTCAGTGCTCAGTCACTTCACAGGAAAGTTCTTTCTCATATTCCGGTGAAACATCCTGGGCATCAGTTCCTGCCCATTCCTCTTGTCCCACTGCTGGGCACCCTTGAGCAGAGCCTGGTCAATACTCTGACCCCTCCTTGCAGACACTGACAGATATGGATGAGGCCTCCTCTCATTCATCTCTTCTTAAAGCTGAACAGCCTAGTTCCCTCAACCTTTCCTCGTAAGAAGATGATCCAGTCCCTTAATCATTTTTTTAGCCCTGCACTGGATCTGCTCCAGGAGCTCCATGTCTTTCTTGTATTGAGGAGCCCAGAACTGGACACAGAACTCCAGATACAGCCTCATCCAGGTTCAGTAGAAGTGCAGGATTACCCCCCTTGACCTGCTCTTCCTAAGGCTCCCCAGGATACCATTTTCCTTCTTGGCCACAAGGACATTGTTGGCTCATGGACAGTTTCTTTTTCGCTAGGACCTCCAGGTCCTTCTCTGTGGAGCTGCTTTCCAGCAGGTCAGCCCCAGCCTGTGTTGGTTCCCATGTTTATCCCTCCTCAGCTGCAGGACCCTCCATTTGCATTTATTGAATTTCAGAAGGTTCTTCTCTGCTCATCTCTCCAACTTGTTGAGGTTCTTCTGAGGGGCACTCTGGGGAATCTGAGTCACTTCTCCCAGTTTTATCTCATCAGGAAACTTCCGAAAAGGCCCCTGCCTCCTCATCCAAGTCATTGATGAACAAGTTAAACCATTATAGATCCTTGGAGGACACCACTAGCTATAGAATTCCAACTGGACTTTGTGCCACTGATTATGACCCTCTGGGATCTGCCATTCAGTCAGTTTCCAATCCACCTCACTGTCCATTCATCTAACCCACACATCTTGAGTTTGCCTGGTGAGGATGGTGCAAGAGACGGTGTTGAAAGCTGTGCTGAAGCTGAGGTAGACAATACTGCTCTCCCTTCACACAGTCAGGTTTTTTTTCATTGTAGAAGGCAATCAGATTGGTAAGACATGACTTACCTTTAGTGAACCCATGCTGACTACTCCTGAGCACCTTCCTGTGCTCCGGGTGGGTAGAGATGCCTCCAGATTGAGGTTCCACCTCCTTTCCGGTGGCTCAATGGCCGGTAGTTCCCTGAGTCCTCTTCTTGCCTATTTTTAAAGACTGAGGTGACATTTTCTTTCTTCCAGTCCTCAGGTAAGTCTCCTGATATTCATGACCTCTCAAAGATGATCATGAGAAATCTTCCTATGATGTCCACCAGCTCTCTCAGTACTCGTGAATCCAACCCATCAGGGCCTATGAACTTGTGATTTGTCAGGCTTTTTTAGGTGTTTTCTGACTAAAACCTCCTAGACCAAGGAGAGGTCTTCATTCCAACATTCCTTTACCCTGGTCTTCTGGGTCAGAGATCCTTGAGACCTCTTCTTGTCACTGAAGACTGATGCAAAGAAGGCATTCAATAATTCTGCCTTCTCTGTGTCCTCTGTAAGCAGGGTCACCTCTCCATTGACTAATTAGTCCACATTATATTTTGTTTTCCTTCTGTTATTAATGCATTTGGAAAAGTCCTTTTTCTTTTCCTAGGTATTGTTGGCCAGCTTTAATTCTAGATGTGCCCTGGCTCATCTAGAAACAAAAGAGCTGAAAAGGCTAGTGCTAAGGTATACAAACATGTAAAACAGTTTAAATGGTAAAGTGATAAAAGACATAAGGGCATGAACTTAAGTAAAACAAAGATCAGGCTCTAACCTGCATGACAGCATCCCCACACTCCTTTTTTCTTTCTTTTCTTTTTTTTTTTTTTTTTTAAATAGGGGATAAAGCAAGGCACGTGCAAAGGACAAGTGAAGATGAAGGTGCAGAGAGATCATAGGATCATAGAGTCACTTAGGTTGGGAAAGATCATCAGGTACAATCATTAACCCAGAACACTGTCTTCACCACAAAACCATATCCCCAGGTGTCACATCTACACGTCTTTAAATACCTCAGGGATGGTGACTTCATCACTGCCCCAGGCAGTCTGCTTGACAACCCTTTCCATGAAGCATTTTTTCTTAATATAAAATTTAAACCTCCCCTGGCACAGGTTGAGACCATTTCCTCTTATTAGCCAGATTCAGGGAAAGCAGAAGCCTCTATTTTATTGGCACAAATACCTTTCTTCTGCTTTAAATAATATTTTCTAACAAGTACAACCACATCTCAAAGTCTAAACTCCATGTTGCATGCAAGACTAAATTCTCCTGAAGACATACTTTGTTTCTATTCACCTTTGTGTATTCATAAGTGAAGTTATAAATGTTAAATTACCAGTTGCCACATTAGAAGAGTAAAACTATCAATCATCAGAATTTCTCCTGGCTGCAGTGTCTCCTCCACAGCTCCATGAAGCTGAGGACATGAGTGTTATGTGTGCACCCTGGAGAGTTAAAGAGCATCATATTCACATCATGAAAGCAAAACTCTTGCTCATTAGATTACGTATCTGTCACAACACACTGATCAATCTCTCAGTGTCACACTTCCAGCCCGCATGGAACAAAGAATACAAATGCCATCAAAACCCAACACAGAGCAGCAAAAAAAAAGCTTTGTGTGCGAAAAAACCACACACAAGTGACCATAAAAAAACCCCAAGCAACAGAACAGAGATCCATCAGTCCCATTTCCTCTACACAAGAGAACAGATTCATCAGAGCCATCACCTCCTCTTCCCCTGAGTACTTTTCTGATGTTCACACAAACATAGACGAGCACACACAGGTGGTGCAGCATTTGCCATAAAGTATTTACATTGGCATTCAACATATTTTTTTGAAATGCAGTCAGAGTGTGTTTAAATTTTAATCTATGATAAATCAGACAGATATGCATGTGTCACTTGGCCAGATTTGCCCTCCCAAAATTCCTAGTCCTAAAGAATATACTTGGCAATTACTTAGACTGGGATAACTGCCCTGTAGAGGAGGGGAACAGTGGTTTGCTATATTTTCCTTAGGGTATGTGAACACACTCAGTGAAATCCTTTTATTTGATTAATACACATCAAACACAGAACCAGAAGAGCCTAATGCTGCGTTATCTCATGCAGATCTTCAAAATTTATATTTCTGCTACAGTGTTGTTAAGTCATTTTTTCCCTCTCTTGCTGATCTGATGTTCAGCAGAAAAATAACAAAAAGTTGTAGGTGAAAATTGTCTTTTGTACTGCAGAATGTCTTTATTACAGAACATATAATAGGTTCTTCTAAATGATTTTGACCTACCTAATTAAAGAAGAAATAAGGCCACTAGCATCACTGAGCTACACCGAACCTCAGGAAGGTCTACTCCTGTAGGAGCAGAGGCCCTTTGTCCCTATGTTCATGGTAGAGACGCCAATCAAGGGCAAGGCAGATGGTCAGAGCTGTCCACCCTGCCATCTGTCCACCTTTCCCTACTGGTTTGCACGAGGTGACCACGTGCTCAGCACATCCCCTTTCCACACTTCTCTTTAGGGCAATTGGTGCATCACTGTAGAGATACACTGAGATTTAACCCCCCAAGGACCTCAAGTCTCTCGCACCCCCCACATTCCCTCCCCTGTCTCTGTGTGGTTTTCCCGGCAGTTTTTCCTGGGGATCCACAGCATGGAGGTGCCATGACAGTTCCCCCGGTGCTGGGGTGGCCCTGCACCCCACCCGCCCCCGACCCTACCGCTGCAGACCCCACCAGTCCTGGGGCAGCACAAGGTTGCAGCCAGTCCCAAAGCCCCAGGAGGACCAGCAGCATGCAACCTCCTGAGGACTTCACATCCCCTCCTGCGCGCTGCACGCAGTTTCTGTAACCCCCGCGTCCCCTCCTGTTATGGGTTCACCTAGGTGGGCCTGGATTTGGGTTCTAAAGTTTGGACTAGGCCTGGAATTGTCGGGTGACTT
>JAOXXN010000364.1:3656973-3669157 GCA_026770055.1 Myrmophylax atrothorax
GTTCTTTTTAAACAAACAAACTAACTAACTAACTAACTAACTAAAAAAACTCAACTATTTGTGACTCAAGGACTGAGCTTGTGAGTTTTGTATTACAGTTCTGTCCACTTATCCAGTCCACACTTCCTGAGTTTGCCTACCAGGATATTTTGAGAGACAGTGTTGAAAGCCTTGCTCAACTTGAGTTAGAAAATATTCACTGGTCTGTACTCATCCATTTTAGAAAGCAATCAGGCTGATCATGACTTACCTTTAGTGAATCCATGCTAACTAGTCCTGATCACTTTCTTGTCACATATGTGCATAGAGATGGCTTCTAGAAGGAGGAGCTTCATCTTTCCAGGGATTGAGGTGAGGTTGACTGGCTGGTAGCTCTCTCAGTACCCCTTCTTGCCCTTGTTGAAGACTGGGGTGGTATTTGCTTTCTTCCTGTCCTCAGGCACCTCTCCTGTTTGCCATGACCTTTCAAAGGTGATGATGAGTAGCCTCACTGTGGTGTCCATCAGCTCTCTCTGCACATGTGGATATGTTCTGTCAGGGCACATGGACTTGTGGATGTCAAGTTTGCCTGTGCTCTCTGACTCAATCCTCCTTGGCCAAGGGAAAGTCTTCTTTCCAACATTCCTTTACCCTGGTCTCCTAAGTAAGAAATCCCTGAGGACTAATATTGTCAGTGAAGACTGATGCAAAGAAGGCATTCAATAACTGTGTCTTCTCTGTATTCCCTATTACCAGGGCCCCTGCTCCCTTTAGTATCAAAGCACCATTTGTTTTCCTTTTGTTATTGACCTATATGGAAAAGCCCTTCTTGTCCTATTATCCTTTCCTGTGTTTGGGATTCTGCCAGAGCACAGCAGGAAAAAAAGTCAACATGAGAACAGGAGTGGACTAATAAACAAAGCAAAGCCAAACAAGCAAAAAAACAAAACTGAACCAAAACAGAAAGAAATAAAAAAAAATCAAACCCCCAAAATAATAGAAAATCCTCCAAAACAAAAAACAAAACCAACAACAACAGCAAAACACAAATAAAAACCCACAAAAAACACCAAACAAAAAAAAAAAAAAACACACCAAAAAACCCCAACAACAACAATAAGAACAAAGTATTCCTGTGGTAAATTGCAATGCCAAACATATTGGCAGAGGTGATGTAAAATGGTCTGAAATCCCCATTCAAGTTTAATGGTAGAAGGGTGCTTTCATGAAGCACTGCAGAAACCTGACAGCCTAGCTTTAAAGGGGCAATTTTTTGATAAATAGACCTTTGTGCAATATATTGAAGGATATTTAAATGTTCTGTTCCTTGTACTTTTGCTCATATCCATACACCTATGGATATTTTGAATGAATTTCACTCACCTCAGTCAATTATTTTTATTTCATGGTAAGTACACTTACATTCTCAAGTGTGAATGTGATTTCTAGCATTTTCACTTCATTCGTACTGTGGTAAATGCCATCTCTTATTTCAGAAATTAGCACATATGTATCTGCAGACTCGCAGCAGGTTAACAGTAGACATCACCAGTGGTTGCATTCAAAATTTGCAAGTGAGTTATTTGCACAAAAATCACTAGCATAATCATGCCAGTACACTTCAATTTACTTCCTAGGGAAATATGTGCAATATTCACATTTTCATGAACACTCAGTCAAATGTGCCCTTTTAACTTCTCTTAATGCTTTTGAAATTCCCTTTTTATGTGAATTGAATAAAGACATCAATATTCATTACAACTGTTTCCTCAGATGGACAAGAAAATAACATATTGCGCTCTTTGGTGTGGATTGTCATTTGTGAAGAGTAGTAGGACAAAAGAGATGGACAAACTGACACGCTGGAAGAAAACCTATGTGGAAGCTTATATACATAAATTAAGCTGCTCATTTTAATGAAGTCCTGAAAAATGTAGTTTTTTAGAAAGTATCCACAGCACATATACATGTTCAGAGCTGCTTGTCACTGTCAGTCAAATAAATATGTATTCATTTTGTTATTTCTATTCAACTCAATTCCTTCCTGGAGGAAAAACTGAATAACAGCTAGCAATGTACACTTAGAGCACAAAAAGCTAATCACACTCTGGGCTGCATCAAAAGAGGCATGTCCAGCAGATCATGTTTTCATGCGACCTCGGCTGGAGCATTGCTTCCAAATCTGGGACCCACAGCATAAGAAATATTTGGACCTTCTTCAGCCAGTCCAGAGGAGGACATGAAGATGATAAGAGCAGGCTGGGGCACTTCTCCTGTGAAGACAGTCTGAGAGAGTTGGGGTTGTTCTATTTGGAGAACCAGTGGGGGCTCCAAGGTGACATTATTGCAGCCTTCCAGTACCTAGACAGGTCTGTAGGAAAGCTGAAGAGCAACTATTGACAAGGACGTGTAGTGATAGGACAAGGGGGAATGGTTTAAGCTGAAGGAGGGCAGGTTTAAATGAGACATTAGGAAGAAATTCTTTGCTGCAAGGGTGGTGGAGCCATTGGCACAGATTGTCCAGAGAAGCTGTAGGTGCCCCATCCCTTGAAGTGTACAAGGCTAGGCTGGATGGAGGTTTGAGCAGCCTGGTCTAGTGGAAGGTGTTGGATCTAGATGATCTTTAAAGTCTCTTCCAACCCAAACCATTTTATGTTTCTATGAATTCTAATAGTAGATAGAAACAAACAGATTTTTAGTTTGCTATCCAGACCATATATAGATTTAGCTTCCATTGAAATCCCTCCAGCTGGTCCATACAGTTTAGTAACTAATTAGGAATGCAGACGTCCTTTGTTTTAGCTAGTTTCAGCAATTTCATTTTTGCAAAATAAGTTCAAAATTTCCTAAAAAATATTTTGAATAAAGGATTGACAATCATCAGCTTTAGCAGAGTTGAATCAACTCTAGTAGAGAACCAATTCCCCATCATTACTGTACACAGCACTTTAAAGTGATCTGTATACTGTTTTCCAAAACCATCAATAATATTTTGCATAAATAAAACTGATTTGGAAAATGGTGATATTTACATCAGCTATTCTTTTCAGTTAATCATTAAAGGCCTTATCTAGGACATGATAACTAGACAGAGAGTTATCTCATTTATAGCTTTGTTAGCCACAATAAAAAAAAAAAAAGAAAATCATATTGCGTTGTGAGATACAGGACACAAATTACACTCAGCCTGAAATTCATTCATACATCTCCTGACCATAGTAGGCAAGGTATGCAGCTAAAAAGTGAGGAATTGGAGAGGCAGGAGTCTGCTCCCCACCCAGTCTCTCACAGTCACTTTGTCACCACGAGTTTTATCCCTTTAATATAGAGTTTGTGAGCATTTGATATTTACAAATAGAGGCCATATTTTCTTACATTCAGAAAAATACAGCTCTCTGTGTCACCATTGATGTAGCATTTTCATGTGTTATAGTGAAAAAAAAATCTGTTTCAAATGGTTTATGTAAAAACATAACTAATGAACTGTTTTTCCTTTTCAAAGATAACAGTATTTTCCCCTCCAGTTCAGCTCCCTTTGCTTAGGGAAGAGGTTGTTATTAACAAGATACAGTTGTGAAGGCTTACTGAATGCTTTCTCCATCTTGATTTGCAGATCTTTATTTAATGTTGAAAAACTTTTCTAACTGAAAGACTTCAAATGAAATCTACATGTAGTGCTCCTTCAGGCTCAGCAAGTTTGTTAAACAGATTAACTTTACTTAAGGCGAAACAGCAGAAGGAGGACTGGCAAGGTTTTGAATCACATAAGCTGTTCATGTATCATCTCACACTCAAGGAAGTGAATAAAAAACAGAGTACAAAATAGTATACACTCTGTATTTGAATACTGCCTTTCAACACTGATAAAATGTGTATGCTTTCATAAAATAGCAAGTTAAATAGAGAAGTACAGTCATAGTTTACAACATTCCTGATAAAGAAGTCCACGCAATTGACATTAACCACACAAATCAAAAATTAGAAAATAACTGTAGTTGTTTTCAAGTGAATAGACAACAACAATTGACCCTTAGGTATGACTTTTAGTTTTCCAACAGTTTGTTTCAGTAGGAATGTGTGGGGTTATCAAAGTTCATAGAGACTAGAATGCATCATAGGGCTGACCGGTGCTTGTTATCTTCATCCAGGACTTTGCCTTACTCTTCCTTAAGACTGCAAAGTAGTACAGTCTGGATTTTATTATAGACTCATACATTTTGGAGCTAGAATAGGAATCAATTTAAAAATAAAATGAAGGGCACTATCAATCTCCACATTGATGATCTGATATGCAACCCAACATAGACCTTTGCTTCTTATCTTTAAACCGGTCTTATATTTTGCTGCATCCTCATATCAACATTTGACCCAAACTGTCCATTTCACCGGAAAAACAGAGGGTGACAAGCTTCATGTGCCTATGTCATTTTTCCCATTCCTGTTACAAATGCTGTCTGTTATCTGATGAATATAGAAAACAAAACTGTGCAGATATGGGTTCAGGTGACTGTGGGATAGTCTGAGTGCCTTTTGGTTTCATACTTCATCCAGTTTCTGACATTTCTGATTTGGGACACATTATCATGTGTCCAATTGAAAAGATAGATTTGAAAGTAGATCAGTCTTCCATTAATATGTTATTGAGAAATTGACCTATTGAAGCCTATTCCATTTTTTGAGTATCCATTTAAAAATTAAAGGCTACATTGAGATCAGAACACTCGTTAAAATGCATAAATTCTGGTTTTATAATATGAGTAAGGAGCCTGAAAACAGCAGTGAATCAGAGCAGCCAGCAGCTGCTGGTCAGGCAACCCTGGAGATAAGCTACAATAACAGACTTCCTTTTCCTTGTTCTCCATCTGACTTCATGTATTTTGCATTAAATTCTGCAAAGTGACTTATCTTTGGCTAAAAGGTGTAATTCCAGGTCTGGTGGTAGGTAAATCAACTTGTGCCTCCTTTCTCAGGAACTAGGATTAAAAAAAATAAGGAATAAGCAATGCTTATAATAGTCTTCTGCTCTAAGGCTAGAAGTTACAACATATTCTTTCAAAACGACCTCTTTTTCCAATGTTAGGTAACTCATCTCAGAAGACATTTGATGGTAGGAAGTAGGAAACATGGAAGTAACTGGTCATCATGGACACAGCTGATTGGCACACAGTCATGTATTCAGTCACGTCCCTGTTTTCATGCTTCCAGTTGGCTGACTTGCTATCAAATCCCTCTGAACAACCAAAGGCACTTTTTACAGTCAGGGGAGGCAAGCTAGTGTCTCAGGCAACCCACATGCTGTGCAGAGGCCCTAAAACCCCTGGAACTGCCTGGACAAAATCTTAAGAGTCACCCAATAGACTGTACTTTGGTGTTGCTATCCATAAAAAAGACATGCTATCCATAAAAGCAGTGGGCAGCCTAACACAGTCCCAAATATTCTGATGTATTTTCTAGCAGAAACCTGCCAGGGAAAAGCTGCAGCAAGAATTTTACCACACTTGCTTTTGGGACTTGGAAAAATGAAAGAAGGCACTGAAAGAGACAGTAGTTCTTACTGGAAAGCTTTCACTTGAAATGTTAAAAGTGCCAAGGTATGGCTTGAGTTTCCTAATCAAAATCAAGTCACAGTACTCAGCCACATTTGTATAACTTTATGACTCTTGCTTTCTGTTAACAGAATTGAAAAATTTGTGTATTTTAATCATAGTCCTTAATCAGCTTACAGTAAAGATTAATCTCTATCTTGTGCAGAAGCAAACATTTTTTGTACCAGGAATATCTGGATTTTGTCTCCATTATAATGAGATTCTGAATTAATGAAGCAGATGTGGCCACATCAATAAAGTTTTAGTTGTTACTAAATATTTAAAATTACCAAATATTTACATTAAAATGCTACCAGAAAACTGCCAATCTAATTAGTTAGTCTTTCCCCATGCAATATTTTAAATCATTTTTTGCAACTGATATCTATATTTGAAAGTGTAAATTAGATACAAACTTAAATGAATATTAAGTCAAATAAAAATGGAGATGACAATCAACAATTTAAGGTAGTGTCTCTTAAATAATAGGATAATATGATAGAAATAAAAGGTTTATTTCCTGAAAAATAATGGAAAAGGTGGTATTATATCCAAGCAAGTGAGTTTTGCCATGAGGTACCTTACTACTATGCTAAAAAAGTGTGAATTAAATCCGGAGTATATTCCAGAAACGACTACTGCATTAGCAAGCTCTTAAAAATTCTCCTTGTATTAAATAAGTTGTATGCTAATAGCTTACTTAGTGGAGATATTGTAAGAATTATAGTCTAATTAGTGTTTAATTGAAGGAGTGCAAAGATGAGTAGAGTAAAAAGTACAGGAAGAAGATAGTGCCAAAGAAATGAAGGAGAAAATTCAAAAAAGAGTTTGACATAGCCTGGCAACCTGAGCTAATATCAGTGGGACTCAGAAAGGTCCAACAGGTGACAACAGGCAGCTAGTGGGAAAGAAACCAATATTTGTTTGGGTAAGAGCCTTTGATATTATTATTATCATTACTGTTGTAGATGTGGCTGTTATTTTTGCTATTAATATTACTCATTTTCAATCCTGCTTTTTGAAGGTAAAAAGCAAGATCAGAATTTTGGGAAGGTTTAATTCTTTTCAACTGGGAGTGAAACAAATAGAAGCAGCAGCAAAGCAAATGAAGTGTGCCCCCCAAACTACATATGTCATAAAGAGCTGTTTGTCTGAACCTTGTCACTCCTCATTCAGTCTTCAATTCTGAAAATCTATCAGGCACAGGAGGTGGGCAGAGAAGGGTTAGTCCTACAACAATCTATGTTTTTGCAGTGAAAGGCAGTATTTTCAGAGAAAGACCAAGCAGCTGACATAGATACTATGCATATGACTTTCATACAGGAAAGCAATAGTCAGGTGGATAAACCACTTAGTTCTCATGTGCTTCTGTTACTTGGAAATATATGCAAGCATGTTTCTGATCAGCCATAGCTATTCACTGTATGATATTGTGAAACCAAAATGTGATTTCCTTGCTTCTGCTGTTTCTCACGATGAGGTCTGCAAGCCTTTGTTTGGCTAAGTAAAATATGAAACTGCAACACAAGTGAGTCTTTCACAACACTCTTCTTTGGTCTAGTGCAGTTCTATCATCCTTGCAGATTTACACTCGAGTTCGATGTCTCATCACCTTCTCTGTTTGGCTTAATTCTTCTTTAGGAGGCAGGGGTGGCTGTATGATATGAAAAGCCATAGTACAGGAATAAAAATTGTCGCTGTAGCCTTGTAGCCTCAGTACACGTTACAGTGAAACACAGAGTTGATGTTCAAAGGAGTAAATGTGGTTTCAGCAAATAATATGCTTGTGGTTAGACCTGGTGTGCTGAAATACTTGTCATTCTACTTTGAAATCCCTTTTCTTCAAAAATGGTGTTAGTCTTATCTATAAAACACAAGCTATAAAAATTGCACGGATTTTCCAATAATCTTTTTGAAGACTAGTCATTAAAATAAATAGGTATTAGTACTTCATAGTATACTTAGGTTTACTTATAGACATCGTTTTTTTGCAACCGTATGCTTTGATTGTTCTGTGAGAGGTAGCACTGTAGGCATTACTTCAAAGTACAGCTCAATGCTGCAGACCTGAATTATAAGACATCTACTATAGCTACATTTCCTTTGCAAAATATAAAAGGTTTGCATCAGTATTCTAAAGACTAAAATTCTATAGAATAAAGCTCAAAATAAAATAAACTTTTTCATAACTATAGCACTTTGACTGAAAGTAACTCTATCAGTCAAAAATACACCATAAAAAAATTTCATCTTTCTCACAAGAAGATGTTAGATGCTGCATTTCAGAGGCAGTATTTCAATATGCTGACTGCTACTGATGAAATAAATGCCTCAGTTTTAAAAAGGGGGATGAAAAGTGATCATATAAACATATAAAAATTGCATTTTAAAGCCAACCTTTGCAATTATGTCTGAAAAAGTGTTCCTAAAACTAGACTGATATAATTTCCCTTGCAGTCATTTGTGACATGAAAAAAACAACAATTTAAATGTACTCAGGCCTACCATCTAAGGTCTGTAATGCATACTAGATAATGCAGTCAACTTAATATGCATATGCAGTAGCTGTACTTAATCTCTACGCTCCTGAGGAGACTTTTCCTTTCTGAAATTCTACAGATTTTCCACCTACACTTCCTGTACAAGTGGTGGCAACAAGTGGAAATTTTTATTTCATAGCTGGGAACCCGGTAAAAGAAGGCTACTTGACTTTCTCATGTTCCGCATGGTTTCTCCAAGACTCCACACACTGTTATATGGACTCATTCTGCTTGATTTTAAACTATTCAGTTGAGAGACACAGTTTCAAGTAAATTGCTTTAAAAATCAACCACTCATCTTTTAATTGCCTGTTATTTAACTACTTTAAGCCTTTTTTCAGAAAACTTGAGGTATGTATTTAGGTCCCATACCCCATCACTCATTTCTAACCCCTTGCTACCCCTTGCAGTATGTTACTAAGTTGTCTTGTAGCAGACAATTAGCAGAATTAAATAATCAAGAAACCCAAATGACTGCAAAATAATCATTATTTTTTTTTCAGTATGCAAGTCTTCCAGTTGATTCACTACACAACTAGTCAAATATTTGTCTGAAAACAAATAAAAAGGCTGATGCAAAGATAATTTGAGTGGCAAATGGTGGAATAGCATAGGAACTTGAATTTAGCTTAAGAAATACTACTGCAAATGACTAGTGCTGGGTTTAAATAGGTTTCTGAAGACATGGATGTTTTAAGATCATCAACTGCATTGAAACCCTTAGCAGGCACATGACACTCTGCCTTCCAGATCTGGAAGGTTTCCACAAAAATAAGCCTATTATTTGACCGCAAGAAAGATGGCTTAGATCACATCAAACGTTTCTGTATGATGCTGAAGTAATTTAATTCCATGAAAAAAGTTATGCAAGTTAAGAAATTTTACAATAGCCACATTTGCAAAATAAATTAAGGAATTGTGTAGAAGCATATGAACCCATGAGCCTGCCTTTCATCATGCTATCATCATTTAATCCCCCCAAAGCAGCAATAAGAATTGCTGAAAATGGCACTATAGACTGAAATATGGCAGTAGAGTTAATATAGCAAAACTAATTTTACTGGAATTTCAGTTAAACAGAGAGATCAAGGTTGGAGTTTAGAATATTTAAAAAATACTTAGAAAAAAATCAAAATTACACAAAATGTCACGTAGATGTGCATATCCTTCATTTGAGTAACTTTTAAAGTGCAAAAACACACATTCAGCTTTTATGTCTCCAAATTGCCTTTTATACTTTCTTTTAACCTCTTTGTCCCAAGTGAATTTCTTTCTAATACAACAGTGATTTACTTTAAAGATTTAGCTGACCTCTTCTCGTGCATGTGAAAAAGTCTTGCACATCCAGGGTGAGGAGATCACTATCCAGATGTGACACTTAGATATGAAACTCAGATGAACAGCAAGCTTATGTCTATGAGAAAAGAAGAAAACTAAACAATTCTCCATCAACTCTTAAAAGAGATTGGCCCTAAACCCCCACAAAATTCTGAGACAGGTCCAAAGTAAGATTTAACTCTACAGATTTTACTGTACAGTGAATATAAGCAAATTGTATCAAAAACTGAAAAGAACTACAATGTTGTCACCTAACATGATTAATTAAGAGAGCAGTTTGCTGAGGTAAATAGTTTCATCTTTCTTTTGTTAGGAAAATGACTGTACGCAGGAAGTATATTTGTCTTGTTAAAAATTATCCTAATGATAATTAACAGTGCTTATTACCTGTATTTTAAAATGCACTTGAGGAAATAAATATTCTCTGGCTACTAATCCTAGCTAAAAAAGTATAACCTGACTTCTAATTTTAAAATTGCTTGACTTTTACTTTTTTAATATATATTATATCCCATCCTGAGACAGTGTATATAGTTATTTTTTATAAGTAGTTATTTGCCCATTCAATGTTCTAGTATGTTTCTATTAGACTCAGAAAAGCATTAAAAGTCTATTTTTTAAAATACACTGGTAAGAAAGGTCAATTTTATAATTTTATTTACTCTTGCAAGTGCAATGTCAAAGCACATTATGTGATGTAGAAACTGTTTTCTGACAGGCTATATACATGCTGCTATACTGATGATTTAAATGGATTCTATACCCTAGACAAACAGAATCCTTATTGCATTTAAAAGAGTTATCAGAATTGGGCTTTGTAAGCTTACACTCAGAAATCTCCCAATAGCTTTTGAATTTAATTCAACAACTATACATAAAAAAGAGAAAAATATTATTTTCCTAGTGCCAGAGACTCTAAGTTCATCAAAGACTGTAGCAATGGACTTCTTCCACAAAACTCTGCAAAGTTGCTAGTTCCACAAAAGTATTGTATTCAACATAAAAAAAAATCAGGAAAATTGTTTTCCAAAATTTTGTCATTGGCCATTATGCATCATCCCTAACCATTTTTAAAAAGTGTATTTAAATAAGTAGAAAGATAGTTTTCCTATCATTCACATCCCAGTTACTCTTCTTGGTTTGACTGTACAGTATGGGATTGAAACAACAACCTCAGTGAGCAGAATTTGTTTAAGCCTTTTCGGACCTGGCCCATATTTGATTTAATTTCTCAGTTTTGCTTCCTCTGGATTTTCACCTTGCTACATAGGTGGCATGAACAAAGTAGTCCTCTCACAACAAAACACTTGGTGCTATAGCAGTTTTTTCATTGAAAAATATGACCAGTCTGTATTTGCACCTTTATTCCTGTGTCTGGAAGAGTGATGACAAAAACAGGCCAATTTTAAAAATTAAGGAATTTAGTTGTGTCTTTAGAGAGATGTCTGTAAATGGATTCAGCCTGGTTGTTGCAAAGCATTTTTGACACAGGTTTTCTGGTAATTTTTAAACAAAGATCAAATGTGCCTTAATCCTGTTCATGCAGCAGGACATCTTTATAACACGTCTGACCTTCTGAAAAAGAATCACCTATTTTGAGCAACACAGACATAGGACGGACTCTATTCTTCTGTTTTCTCCCTTAAATTTTCTTTCATTCTTGCAAGAGACAGCTGCCAGCATGACCAGGAATAATGTATGATTATCAGCTTAAGATAATATTGCTAGATTTCTAGTAATTTCTCTTATAGTTCAAATTGTTAGAGTCCTATCAGCTTCTGAGGAAAATACTCACTTCCTGTAATTGAAGAGAAAAAAAAAAAAGGGCACCTGAAATGAGTGATGTGCTTACTGAGCAGAAAGGGAACATGTATAGTCTCTGTATCATTTTTCAATTTCATTATCCACACATAGCCATCAATTTGGAGAAAAGTTTTTCAAAACAAAAGGAACAACAATATTTGTGCAGTACAGATATTACCATGGAACAATGCAAAAACCTCAGCAGGAGGTGCATCTGGAGCTCTCTAGTCTGCCATGCTTTGCCTCTGCAAGTCCAGCAAGGTGCTACGTTGTGGGTCAAAGTCATACACAGGGACAACAACTTCACAGATTTACCTTGAAAAACAATTGAGTTTCAAGTGTTTTTTCAAGGACAGAAGGTGATTTGGCTCTCATTTCTTGGGTGGGTGTGGGAGTGTTGATGTTTTGTGTCATGTATAGTAATAGTGCATAGGTTGCAAACACTCTGTTAGCATGTGTGTGACTGTAACATAAAAAAAATAAACTTGGGATTTGGATTGGTAAATAGAAAAACTCGGATTTAAATAATACCAATGAATTTCCTTCAAAGGGGAATTTTGCTTTAGAGACAAAGACATAAACTGTAGTAATTTTGTAAAATTGAGTTTGTTGGGTTTTGTACATATGTGTACATACAAAATACATCGGGGGGTGTGAATGTATAGGCAACACATAAATAGATATATAGTAGAGGTTCAGACAGGCGAGGAAGGCTTGTAAGAACACACATTTTAGGACATTTAAAGTAAAAGCTGATAATCATGTTGCTGAGCCACATGTTGCAAGCTGCAAACCAGACTGACATGCTTTTCAGATGGTGCAGATTTTGGTGTAAATCATAGAATCATAGAATCATAGAATTGATTGGGTTGGAAAAGACCTCCGAGATCATCAAGTCCAACCCTTGGTCTAACTCCAGTCCATTTACTAGATCATGGC